>BHFT01005374.1:0-54754 GCA_004320025.1 Laticauda laticaudata
CACACTTCCTAAGTACAAATACAAATAGTTAATCAGGTCATGTCTTACTCTAAATTAAACATTACCACAAAACATGAAATGTGGGCTTAGTTTTATGGTTATTCACATGCTTTTATGTTGCTCAGGGATATCAGCAAGATATGCTCTAGAATAAAAATAATCAAATGTTACATGACTTGGCTATTCTTAAGCATATCTTACCGATACCTCTGAGCAACATAAAAAGCATATGAATAACCATAAAATCAAGGCTTTTTTTTTTCAAAAAGCATTTTTTTACAGTTTTCTCTAGTGTCAGCAGTTAAAACTGAAGCGCAAATAAGTCCCCAGTGCAAATACAGAATAAATAAAAGCTGCTTGAAATAAAATTGGTCTTCAGTGAATAAGGGCCATTTGTACATGTCAAAGAGAAAAATTTAAGGAAAAATATCCTTCTCTCATTTCTCCAGTAAACAAACTGGATGTTCAGGCAAGTTTATGCAGATAATTTACTCTGCAATTACTCTAGAGCTGAGCTGTCATTCGATGGATAACAGGAACTTCATAAAAATTCTTGGCAGTTTTGTGTAAATGAAAAAGACATGTCAATATTTTTGATGAACAGGCATCATTCAAAAAGCCTGCGGTTTTAGATAATTTGTATTTTCAAACAGTTATCATCAGCCAGTGCCAATTTTAGTGCAATGTATCTTTATTCCCGACCAGAGTAAAATGCAGTAATAATAATAATGATTTAAGGGTTTAGGAAATGCAAATACTTTTGGTCTGGAATTATGAATAATTTGCTGCTCACTGCCTTTTTCTCATGACACCTATTTATTTTTGCTATTGATTTTACAAACAGCCTGGCCTGGATAAAACAGAATGATAACCATATGTTATTTTTAAAATACCATTTGAAACATGAGCCTTTCATAGAAGCAGATTATAAATTGATAACATTGTTGTAAATAAAGAATATAAACCTACCCTAAAACCCCAAAAGACAGAAAGGCCATTTGATGAATATTCTCTAAATATTCAGATTTAAAGTTCCCCGGAGCTACTAAACTTTTAGATTTGACTTTGTACCAACCATTCTCTTGAGCCATGACTTGCCTTTATAGGTTAGCGATGAGAATATGGGAACTAAATTTTTTTTTTTTTTGAGAATTATCCTGTTCAATATCACTTTCTGACTTTTTCATAGTCTAGGGTGAATATTCACCTATTAATAGTAGAGAGGGCAATGCAGCAGACTTAAAACAAGAATGAAAGATTCATAAACCCAGGCTCAGATTTCCTGTTCTACAGCTTTGGATCGAGAAATACTCATTTCATAAGGGAATGTATGATCCTATTTTGCAGGAAAGGTACCCTGTTTGTAATTGCAGCTGGCGGCTTATTCTCAAATTCCAAGTTGGCTGCTAATGGAAGAATATTCTTTCAGATGTGGGCTCCCTCCCTGCATCCTAATTGCAACCTCCTCCTCCCCTACCCCAGCCATCCTCAAGAGAGGAGGAAGGAAACTCATTTCCCTCTCTTGATTGCCAGAAGAAACTTCAGCTCTCTGACAAAAACAAAACCTTCGTATTTTCCTGCACATTTTTGCTTCTGTTCAGATGTAGGAAAGGGAGTCGGTAGGGATATGATTCTGGCATAGTGCTTCCTAAAATCGAGCCTTCGTTAGCCAAAAATACTTGTAGAACGTAGGATAATAATATCAAAAGGGATCTCAGAGATCTTCTAGTCCAACCCCCTGCTCAAGCAGGAGAATCCATATACCATTCTGGATAGTTTCTTCTTCTTCTTCTTCTTCTTCTTCTTCTTCTTCTTCTTCTTCTTCTTCTTCTTCTTCTTCTTCTTCTTCTTCTTCTTCTTCTTCTTCTTCTTCTTCTTCTTCTTCTTCTTCTTCTTCTTCTTCTTCTTCTTCTTCTTCTTCCCTGTTTATACCGGTGGCTTCCTCTGTCAGTGTCAGTGGGTGTGTTCTTGGTGGTTTCTTGATCAGGCTGTTTGACATATAAACAGAAAGTGAATGCTGCTGCCTTGTAGCACTGATGATGTTATCTAGTTTGGTAATACAATCTAACTCAGAGAGCACCAAGGACCCCACAGTTCACTTCTTCTTCTCCTTCTTCTCCTTCTCCTCCTTTTCTTCATTTCTTATTTTAATTATAAGAATAAACGGTGCAGCTGTTCTGGCATTATAATTGTTATACATATATAAATTTTACTTCACCATTTACAATCCTCTTGTTCAATACATCGTTTACTAATTATTCTAATCATCATAGCTACTTTTGTTCCAACCTTGCCTTCTTCTATGCAACCACTGATAAAATTTATTCCATGTTTCATAGTACTCAGATTCCATCTTATTTTTTAATTCTAGGATTAACCTGTTGGATTTTGCACAGGCCATAATTTTCCTTATTATCTCTGTTTCTGGCGGTATGCTTTGCTTCTTCCAGTATTGTGCATATATTATTCTAGCCACTGTTTCTTCTTAAAAGCCTCCAGTGATGTTTTCCACTGGATATAAACAAGAGAACAAATCTCATTGGGGTCTCCAGGTACATATAATTTCAATAAAGACAAATATTCATACTCAAGGTTTGAAATGAGGGGTCCTTGATGCTCTTTGGGCTTGATTGGTTGAGCACTGATGATGTTACCTAGTTGGATAATGAAACGTCTGCAAGAAAACAACCAAGCTCAGAGAACACCAAGGACCCTACAATCGTTCCTCCTCCTCCACCTCCTCCTTTCCTTTTCCTCCTCTCCTTCCTCCTATTCTCCTCCTCCTCTTTCCCACAGACCCCACTCCCTTCTGGGACTGATGATGTTACCTAATTGGGTCCTGAAACGTCTGCAAATAAACAAGCAAGCTCAGGGAACACTAAATACCCCGCAGTCTTCCTCCTCCTCTCTTTCTCCTTTCTCTGCAAACCCCACTCCCTTCTAGCCCTGAGGGTGTTACCTAGTTGGTGAATGAAACGTCTGCTCGAGAAAGCCCCAAGAACCCCTCATGTCTACCCTGAGCTGCAAATATCCTCTTTTATTGGTAACAGAAGAGTTATATTTTTTGTAAGGAGAGGTTTTTGGCACAGCACAGCTTTTCAGGGAGAAAGGTCTTTCTCTCCAGATTGATGCCCTCTGACAACAGAAATGCATTCCTGGAGTTTTGTGTTGCACAACATTTCTTCCACCCAGGTGGTGTTTCTTCCTCCCCAACTTCCCCAGGAATTTCCTGGTGACCTTTCTTCCAATTATGACTAGTCCTTCATTGCTTCGCTGTCCCCAGCCATTTTCAAAACCCTCTCCGCGCCTCAGTGGGGTGCCTCCCCCGTCACAGCTGGGATTGTGAAAGAGAATAACTCATGTCTGAATGGTAGATGAGGTGAGTTTGATGTAGATTGACAGGACCTTCCCTCCTTCAGTCATTAGCTACCCCGTTTCCCTGAAAATACAACCTACCATGAAAGTCAGTCCTAGTTTGATTTTTTACACATGTGCCCAATATAAGCCCTACCCCCAAAATAAGTCCCAATTTAGACCCCAACCACCCCAGAGTGCATGGGTAAAAATTAAGCTAGGGTGGAGATGGTGGGTTGGAGCTGCCCTACTACTTCCCTTTGCAGCAGTTGTAGCCAGGCCTTGCACACCCCGGCACCACGGAGCGGCCGGGTAAAGAAGACGTCGGTCGTTCCGACCGTTCCGAAAGGACTTCCGGAGACCTCGACTATTGTTAACTCTGGATCGATCCTGAAGGCTGCAGCGGCCTTTTTTTAAAGCCTTGCTGGCCGCAGAAGAAGTTCCTGAAGGCCTCTGACAGTGAAAAGGAAGCCGGGGACAATGCACGCAAGTGAGGTTAGTCAGTGGATGACTTCCCCCCGAAATAAGACCTGGTGCCTTTCTGGGTAGCAAAAAATAATCATAATAAGACAGGGTCTTATTTTTTGGAAAACATATGGGTATAAAGAAATGTCTTCGCCTGACTGCCTTTTTATATCACAGTGCCTCTCGGTTTTCTCTATTATCTAACATTTTCTAATCATCAAAACCACAAGTCATAAGTGCAAAAAAAACAAAAAAGTTGATCAGGAGTTTCCAGCCAGCCATAAATGTAGATATTGTCTATTCAAGGAAATCAGTTTAGCCATCTGTACAAGTACCGTCAACTTTACTAAACGTGTTTCCATTGTAGGAAAACTCAAACTTTCCCCACTTTTGAGCATGCATAAATACATCACAACCTTCCCTGGGGGGGGGGGNGGGGGGGGGGGGGGGGAGAAAGAGTTTGAAAATCATTTCATCATTTTTTCTATTTTCTCTTCCATCTGAATTTTATGTATTTGCCTTGAGTGCTCAGCGAACAGAGGAGATATTGTACATAGGAATGCGCATTTCAGTCTTAAAGTGTATACAGTACTGCAATAATATGGAAATTGTGCCAAGACATTTAAAAGGCCAGTATTTATAAAAGCAAATTCTTGGAAAAGCCAGAAATAGAGAAATCATTTTAAAGAAATCTAAGAACATAAACTAGGTATTAACAAACAAATTTCACTGGCTGAACGTTCTCCCTTCAGCTGCAGTTTGTCAAGGATAATTTTGAAAAGTTCCTGATGTGTTTTTCCCAAACTGCTTTAAAAACCCGCAATCTTGTTTGTCTTCTCTCGGTAGTCACTACGGATCAAATTGAGAATCTGCACAGGCGATTTAAGCAGCTGAGCGGAGACCAGCAAACCATCCGGTAAATCCCTCTGCCTACTTTTAAACCATGGTTAGCATCCTCCTTCTCTAACCCTACACAGGATACAGAATAACAGAGTTGGATGGGACCTCGGAGATCTTCTCGTCAAACCCCCTGCCAAGCAGGACACCCGACTATACCAGTGACAAGTAGTTCCACTGGTTAATTGTCATCACTGTTAAGTTTCTCCTGAATTCCACATGAAATGTGAGTCAGTTGCCCAAGCGTCTGAATTTGGATCATGTCACCATAGGGATGTGGCAACGGCAGAGGTGGCGTTCAGCCGATTCAGACCGGTTCTGGAGAACTGGTTGCAGAAATGTTGAGTCGTTTGGAGAATCGGCCAATGCCACCTTTGACTGGCCCCGCCCCCATCTATTCCCCGCCTCCCATCGAGTCTCCCAGCTGATTGGCTGGGTTTTCTTTGTTGTCCTGCCCAGGAGAACAGAGCTGGAAAGCAGGTTAGTGGGGTAGGGAGGCAATGGGGGTTTTGCGGTATCCTTCCCCTGCCATGCCCACCATGCCACACCCACAGAACCGGTAGCAAAAAATTTTGAATCCCACCACTGGGCAATGGTCGTAAATGTGAAAAATGATCCTGTCCCTTTGTTTCAGGGTGATAGTGACTTTGAACAGCAAATGGTTGTAAATTGAGGAGTATCATTATTCACAACTCTCTTATAGAAGCTCTACCCCAGGAGTCTCCAAACTTGGCTACTTTTAAGACTTGTGGACTTCAACTCCCAGAATTGCCCAGCCAGCATGACTAGCTGAAAAATACTGGGAGTTGAAGTCCACAAGTCTTAAAAGTGGCCAAATTTGGAGCCCCCCCTGCTCTACTCAGACTAGAATTTTAGCCCACCTGAGTTTCAAACCAGAATGCCCCAGTTTCAATCCAACATCATCTTAGCCGTTTTGTTGCCTCTGTGGCAAAATGAGGGGTGGGTTTCAGGTATTTGGAAAAAAATGTGGCATCTAAAAAAGGGTTATTAGACTTCTGATTTTTCCCAAGCCTGTCTGAGGGTGCTGAAGACCCAAATCTGGGACTTTTAAATGTTTTAGTTCCCAAGTTGCAGCCTAAGATTTTTTTAAAAAAAAATTAATACCAACAATCCATCATCCATTAAACAGTGTGTCATCTGGGTTCAAATATCCTGTGCAATAGCAATTAAAGTTTCCAGTCATAATCATTTACATTAGTATTAATTCTCTACTCTTAGCTTGTTACTGATATACATAATATGTCTAATTATTATAATTATATTTGAAGAGGACCAGAAATTAGGAGGATGACGAGTGACACGATAGCAGCATTCCAGTATTTGAGAGGTTGCCCCCCAAAAGAGGGGCTCAAGTTATTTTCCAAAGCACCAGACAAGAAACAATGGATGGAAATGAATCAAGGCAAGAACAACCAAAAAGGGGGATCCCCTTTTGTGACCTTCTCACACCTGAAGTCAATGGGGAAACCAGATTCATCTCACAACCGTGTTGCCAACTTAGAACTGCAGTGGCTCACTTAGCAACTGCAGGTAAGGAAGGTCATAAAACGGGCCAAAACTCACTTAACCATTGTCTCACTTAGCCACAGAAATTACAGGCTTGTTGTCGTAAGTGGAGGACTCCCTGTAATTATTATTATTTGCCTGACTTATCATTTCAATATCTAAGGCAGCCTGCTTGCCAACCGTCCTGGGCGGATTCCAAAGGATTATAAAATAATTAATACCGGTGCACAATACAAACCGTGAGCGCCGGAGAGCCACGCTGAGACTCTGGGGGAGGAGAGGCGGACAAAAACAATTGTGGGAGCCGCTAGCAACATGTTGTCCTGCGTGGAGCCTGTGGGGGAGAGCCAGCTTGCAAAGACTCCCTTAAAAATGCTTCTGGTTCGGTCCACCGCCTTGGGGGGGGGGGGTNTCCCCCGCCTGGGGGGGGGGGGTTGTGTGTGTGTGCGTGTGTGGGTGGGTGTGAGGCTGTTTCAAAGACAGAGAGGGATCTCTCTTGAGGATTGCTAGGCACCGTGCCTGTTTGTGTGTGGCTAGCGACACACAATAAGGGACGCGGTGACTTGGTGGCGAAGACGCTGAGCTTGTCGATCAGAAAAGGCTGGCAGTTTGGCGGTTCGAATCCCTAGCGCCATTTTACGGAAGGGTGGGATTCAAAATAATTTTTATTACCGGTTTTGTGGGTGTGGCTTGATGGGCGTGGCATGCAGAGGTGGTATTCAGCCGGTTCTGAGCAGTTCTGGAGAACCGGATAGTGGAAATTTTGAATAGTTCGGAGAACTGGCCAATACTACCCCTAACTGGAGATTTTACAGTATCCTTCCCCTGCCAAGCCAAGCCCACAGAACTGGTAGTAAAAAAAATTGAATCCCACCACTGGTGGCATGGGTTGGAGGGCGTGGCAAGGGAAGGATACTGCAAAATCCCCCTTCCCTCCCCACCCCAATAACCTGCTTTCCAGCTCTGTTCTCCTGTGCAGGGCAACCAAAGGAGACCCAGCTGATCAGCTGTGGGTGTGGCTTGATGGGTGTGGTGTTCTGTGGGTGTGGCTTAGTGTCTTGGTGGGTGTGGCAGGGGAAGGATGCCGCAAAATCCCCATTCCCTCCCCATCCCAATAACCTGCTTTCCAGCTCTGTTCTCCTGTACAGGGCAACCAAAGAAGACCCAGCTGATCAGCTGGGACTCCATGGGAGGCAGAGAAGAGGTGGAGTTGGCGGGGCAAATCAGAGGTGGCATTTGCTGGTTCTCCGTTTGTCACACAAAATTTGCTTGCGAGCAAACTCACAAAATTAACTCACAACACACCATGTATATAAATATTGAATTTTTTATAAAAAAAAGAGCAACTTTTACCCAAAATCAGGCAAAGCAGGCAGGCAGATTGAGTTGCTCACAGATTCATTCAGTGATCAATCTATCTTCCATCAGCTAGTTCAGTCTGTCGCACAAAATTTGCTTGCTGTGAGTCTGCACTGAATAATAGAACCTCCAGTCCTCAGGGAGGTTCGTCTGTGCTGAAAAGCAGAGCCGAAGATTGAAAGACTAGCTAGAAAGCAAGAAATCCAATCATTTCCTGCTTCCTAGGTAATCTAAATCGCCCAGCACAGCAGAACAGCTGATGGTCGGGAAAAGGAAAAAGAGCCATTTAGCAGGCAAATTTTCCGGGGAAGGAGTGAGTGGGCAGGGAGGGTTCCCGCGGGCCATGTGGGCAGTGCAGCCTTGTGTTTCTGTGCAGCCTGGATTAATTGCTTTTGGGGGAGTGCTCTGGGGGTGACATTTCTCTGCGGCCCACCAACATTTTCTGGGCTAGAAGACCTCCAAGGTTCCTTCCAATTCTGTTATTATTAAGTAATAGATGGAACCTTCTCAAAGAGAGATCCAACTAAAAATAAGGAGTGATTTCCTGACAGTGAGAACAATTAACCAGTGGAACTCTTTGCCTCCATAAGTTGCGGGTACTCCATCACCGGAGGCTTTGGAGAAGAGATTGGACAGCTGTTTGTCCAGAATAGTATAAGGGGTTGGACTAGAAGACCTTCAAGATCCCTTCCATCTCTTGTTATTCTCTCTTCTGTGTTCTTCCAGGGCATTATTCTGAGGGATCTGGAGCGAGCTGCAGGTGTGGAAAAAGTGTATTGTTTCAGGGTAACTGAGCTGTAAAAATCCAAGGGTGAGATAATCATTAAATGGTAAATGCCTGATCTAATCAGTTACAATATCTAGTGAAGTGAGCAGAATATTGAATTAAGAAGCATGTTGAGCTTCCGCTGATGCAGGCTTTGAATGGCGTCTTTTTCTCATCTCTGTCACTTTACTGTCTCTGAGACCACACACCAAGAACATCCAGCTTCCTTGGGAGAAATGCACCAGTGATGTTAGAAAAAGGAGTTTTTCCCAGTCGAAGGATGCCCAATCCAATCTACCAAATGGATGAGAATAAATTACAAAATGTCAAAAAACAGAGTTTCAGTTCCCTTTACAAAATAGCAATCAAAAAGAGAAAAAATGTTACAAAATATGCTGAAAGAGTACATAGAGAGAAAGAGAAAGAGAGAGAAAAAGAAAAAGAGAGAGAGAGAATGAAAGAGAGAAAAAGAGAGAAAGACAGAGAGAGGAAAAAAGAGAGACTGAGGACTCATTGAATGAGAAGGGAGATATAGATAGAGACTGTAGTTGGATGGATGAATAGTGATGATAGATAGATGCAGATGGATAAATTAGACAATGATAGATAGATATAGGTGATAGATGGAGATGATAGATAGAGGGATAGTCCTTGACTTACGCCTTGGGTGCTTGTCTATTTATGACAATTGCAGCATCCCATTTGTGTGACTTTCCTAGCCAGCTTCCCCACAAGCAAAATCAATGGGGTAGCCAGATTTGCTAAACAACACTGTGCTTCACTTAATGACCCAGGTGATTTCTAACTGCAGCAAACTAAGGCTGTAAAATTAAGGCTCCCTTCTCTCTCCCTCCTTGTCTCTCTCTCTCTCTCCCTCCCCTGGAAGACATATCTGCACAATTTAAACTTAATATCCATGCATACCCCCCATGTACGTGGGTGTGCATATGTATGTATACTTGCATAATACATTTAAAATGTGCAACTGTATCTTGCAAGCATTCTCTTTTGCACTTGGGTTCAAAAGAGAACAATTGCAGGAACTGGATATGTCTAGAATAATGAAAAGAAGGATTAGGAGTGATGTGATAGCAGCCTTCCAATATTTGAGGGGCTACCCTAAAGAAGAGAGGGGAGGTCAACCTATTTTCCAAAGCACCAGGAGAAGAAGCAACGGATGGAAACTCATCCAGGAGAGAAGCAACCCTGGAACTAAGCAGAACTTTCCCGACAGAACAGTGAATGGCCTCGTGAAGTTGTGGATGCTCCCAGACTGGAGGTTTTCAAGAAGACACAGGGCAGCTGTTTGTTTGAAATGGTATAGGGTTTCCTTTCCTGCCCGAGCAAGAGGGCTGGACTAGAAGACCTCCAAGGTCCCTTCCAACTCTGTTATTCTGCCTCCAGCTGCTCCCAGAAATGGAGCAGTCAGGGAAAACACGGCTCCCTCCCAGCTTTGACAGTTCTGCCTTCTCTCTCCTGCTGTTCCTTCCTTCCTCTGCCTGCTTCATTAGGGCAGCTTCTGCTGTGCGAAGCCCCAGAGCTGACCTTTCTACAGGACGTGCAAAATGCAGGCTCGCACCACATGCCCTGGGGCTGGTGGTGGTGGTGTGAGGAACAGGGGGACTTCTGGCAGGGAAATATTTATTTTATTTATTTATGACTCTTGAGGAAGGTCTCTTTTCTTTTATGTACACTGAGAGCATTTGCACCAAGACAATTTCCTTGTGTGCCCAATCACACTTGGCCAATAAAGAACTCTACTCTACTCTCTTCTACTCTACTCTTATTGTACCCTATGTATTATAACTTGTTGTACCTTAAAATTCTTGACAAATGTATCTTTTCTTTTATGTACTCTCTTTCTCTTCCTGTTTCCATCCATCCATCCATTTCTTTCTTTCTTTCTTTCTTTCTTTCTTTCTTTCTTTCTTTCTTTCTTTCTTTCTTTCTTTCTTTCTTTCTTCTTACATACTACCTACCTACCTATTTTTTAAAGTGCTGAATCCTGGGTACTTAAAAACAGGAAGTTTTTTTTATTATTAAATTAATACGTCACCCAACTTGTGGTTTGAGGCGGTATTGGGAGGAAGCTAGAATATTCATTTCACTCTCTTTTTTTTTGCAATAATTTTTATTAAACATTTTTCAACAATTTAAAACACATGTGCATTCTTTACAATGCTACAGCATCGCAAGTATTCATATATGCATAATAATTACATAGTCAGTCTTTACTTTTATTTTTCCAGCCATTTTTTTTTTCTTAATCAACTTTCTTCCTCTCTGTTTTCCAGCAAGGAGAACTTTGATCGTGTTCCTGACTTGGAATTCAACCCAATTCGGTCAAAAATTGTCCAAGCCTTTTTTGACAAGAGGTAAGCAGGAGGGGAAACTCACTCTTCACCCATTTATAGGGGTTTTATTTTTTTTTACAAATCAGAAAAATGGACCTCTAAACATAGCCAGGATAGTCAGCATAGTCAAGAGACATAGAATCAAAGGACTGGAAAGGATCTTAGAGATCTTCTAGTCTAGTCCCCGATCAAGGAGGAGACCCTAAACCATCCCAGCCAAATGGCTGTCCAGTCTCTTCTTCAAAACCTCCAGTAAAGGAGCAGCCACATCCAGTTCAGGTAGTCCTTGATTGGTTGACCGTGATGGGACCAGCAACGGGAGCATTAAGTCAGACCACAAACTGTTTTTGATCCTAGTTCTGCTTCGCTTTACTGACCTGCAAAAGTCATAAATGGTGGCACAGTGGTTAGAATGCAGCATTGGAGACTAATTCTGCCCACCTCCAGCAGTTCGATTCTGAGCAGCTCAAGGTTGACTCTCAGGCTTCCATCCTTCCAAGGTCGCTAAAATGAGGACCCGGATTGTTGGGGACAAAAGGCTGACTCTGTAAAGTGCTTAGAGAGGGCTGGAAAGTAATATAAAAGTCTAAGGATTATTGCTGTTGCTATTCCCCTTCCTTCCTTCCTTCCTTTCTCCCTCCCTCCCTTCCTATCTTCCTTCCTTTCCTCCTATCTTCCTCCCTCCCTCCCTTCCTTCCTTTCTCCCTCCCTTCCTTCCTTCCTATCTTCCTTCCTTCCTATCTTCCTTCTTCCCTTCCATCTTCCTTCCTTTCCTTCTTGCCTTCCTATCTTCCTTCTTCCCTTCCATCTTCCTTCCTTTCCTTCCTTCCTTCCCAACTTCCTTCCTTCCTTCTTTCCTTCCTATCTTCCTTCCTTCTGTCCATCCATCCATCCATCATCCACCCATCCTTCCTTCCCTTTCTTTCATCCATCCATGGTGCACAGTGATTACAATGCAGCGTTACAGGATCCCATTGCCAGGAGTTTGACCCTGACCGTCTCAAGGTTGACTCAGTCTTCCATCCTTCTGAGATCGATAAAATGAAGGGGCAAGAGGCTGACTCTGCAAACCGCTTAGAGAGGGCTGGGAAGCACTGGGAAGCGGTCTATAAGTCTAAGGGCTTTTTATCATGGTTGTAATTGCAAGGGGCCACCAAATGATGGTCCTGGCCCATCCCTACGTCACACGCAGGCCCCTCATCTGAGTCCTCGCTCTCCGAGACCTCAGCTGTCTGCACCTGCTGCCAGCAAACCACAACAGAATCAATGCAGTTAGGATGTTAATCACATGGTTGTTAAATGAATCTGGCCTCCCCGCTGGCTTTGCTCGTCCGAAGGTCATAAAAGGGGCTCCCTGGGATGCTTCAACCGTCATAAACGCGAGTCAACTGTCAAGCATCTAAATTCCCAGGCTTGTCAACTGTTCCGTATTTATGACGGCCGCAGTGTCCCAGAATTGTGGGATGGCAACCTTCAGATTCAACGGGGGAAAATGTATTCACTCAACAGCCGTATTACTTCCTTAACAACGGCAGCAATTCACTTAACTGATGTAAAATAGGGGGGGGCCCCCCGCAAACTCTCTTAACAAGGGTCTCACTTNAACAACGGCAGCAATTCACTTAACTGATGTAAAATAGGGGGGGGCCCCGCAAACTCTCTTAACAAGGGTCTCACTTAACAGCATCAATTTTGGCCTCGGGGTGGTCATAAGTCGAGGATTCCCCTTAGAATAAGCCCTCTACAGCTCAAGTTTTATGAGCTCACTTGGGGTTGGGAGTAAGCGATGCGCAGCCAGCAAAGCCGGCCCTGAATCTCTTCTCTGCTCGCAGGAATCTGCAGGCAGCCTCGGAGGGTTTTGTGGACGAAATCAACTTCGAGGATTTTCTGACCATCATGTCCAACTTCCGCCCCATCGAGCTGAACATGGACGAGGAGCAGCAGGAGCGCTTCAGGAAGCAGAAGTTGAAATGTAAATAGAGGGCCCTCTTTTTGAACCCGGCATAAGTGTGTCTGCAATCGTGGTTAATGGGAACCCAACCCAGACGTGGCTTTAGCGCATCCTTTTGATGCTTGTTTATGCCATCATCTTAAAACGGCAATCAATCAATCGAACTTCGAAAAACAGATAAAACAAAACATTAGGTCTGCCACAACAATCCCATCTTTGGTAATTGATGTCCAAGCTGACATGCGTTCATTTTTAAGCATCTGCCACAGATGTTGCTCTTGGTAGTCCTTTGATCCTGCCAAAAATTGGTCCAATCCAGTAAGCTAAAAGGGACATTTCCATCATTTCCCACCTCCAAAAAAGTTAGCACTGACACACACACCTCACTGCATTTGGGAGAAAGTTGTGTTAGTCCCCGGTATCCAAAAAACTGGAGGGGTTAATTAGCAGACTAACGGGTTTTTATTAAAAGGCATTAGCTTTTCTGAACTGCAGATTTAAATACACGTTTTTTCCCCCCCTAAAATGTGTTAATCTGAAAAGGCGCTATCAGCTGTTTGCTACTGAATCTGGAGTCTCACTTGCAGCCAACGCCAGCTGATCATGAATATTTCTGCCGAAAATCTCGCACTCCCTTACCTAACCCTCCCTTCAGAGTTGTAGAGATTGTAGAATTGTGTTATCAATCTTGCAATGGAGAAAACGTGTTATAGAGAAGACATATAGGATCCCTTTGCAATCCTGTGCATCCTGGTCGTAACCTTGGAGGACGATAACATTCTACCAGAATGTCTCTGGAGATCCTCAGTCATCCAGGTCATAGTTGTCCCAAAGGTGCTTTTTTTTCAAGAAGCAACTGGACTTTCTGGTTTTTCTTTGAAGACTTTTCACTTCTCATCCAGGAAGCTTCTTCAGCTCTGACTGGATGGTGGGGAATGGAAGGATTTATACTCCTTGCAAGCAGCTGGTCATTTGCTGGTAATTTTTAGAGAGTCATTGAGGCCACTTGGAGGTTTATCTATGTCCTCAGTTGTCCCAAAGGTGCTTTTTTCAAGAGTCAACTGGACTTTCTCATTTTTCTTTGAAGACATTTCGTTTCTCGTCCAAGAAGCTTCTTCAGCTTCGATTCTACCACCCAGATGTATTTGGTAGAACTTGGATTCTACCAAGATGGACCAAAACTTGCATTATGGGTCTCAACCCAGGTTGGGTTTTAACTGTTGCACCTCAACGGAGTTATGATGGATGTTTATCTTGCGATCCAGGGTTAATTTTTCCCCTTGTCTCTTCCAGTCCTCTTCAACATGTATGATGGAGACAGTGATGGCAAGATCACCTTACAGGAATATAGGAATGTAAAGTATCAGTTTGGCCTTCCACTCAGCCTTTTGCTCTTTCGGTGACCTGTTGCTGCTCCTCCTTCTCCAACCGGTTTTACTTGCTTCTCCTGGCCAGGTGGTACAACAGATGCTCTCAGGAAACCCCCACCTGGATAAGGAATCCGCGAGATCCATAGCAGACGGAGCCATGATGGAGGCTGCTAGCATCTGCGTGGGACAAATGGTAGGTTGGGGAATGGTCCTCCAGAAGAGAAGGGGCTGCAGCTTGGAGAGTTCTTTCCCCAAAGAGATGCTCTGCCTTTGGTCAATTCATTCATTCATCCAATATATTTATTTCTCCCATTTATTTATCCAACTTGATCTGGGGCAGCCAACACAGAATTAAAACAATAGTCAAGATAAAGCAAAACAGAAGTTCGAATCCAAGATAGGTCACCCAAAATAAGAACATCTATCTATCCTGCCCAAATGCCTTGGGGAAAAATTAGAATTTTTATTAACTTTTGAGAGATTAACAGGGCTGGGACCAATGGAATGTTGGTTCTGGTTAGGGCACTGCTTTTTTAAAATATTAATTTGGCTGTTGTTTGAAGTTGCCTTCAAATTCCTCAGCCCTTGGATGTAGGTCAGGTCAAAAAAACCAACACCAGAAAAATGCTGGAAGTCTAGTTTACTGAGATAAGCTCTTACAGCATTGTGAAAGCCTGATATTTTCCCTTCCTTCCTTTTATGCCAAGGGTAGCAAAATTAAATCTCATGCAGTCTTGTTTTCTTGCGCTGACCTCATGTTTTGCTAATGATCTCTGCCTATCTTTTCCAAGGTCAAACTTATGTTTGTCTGTGCCGTTTCTCTTTCAAATGGTTGGTATTTTAAATGGATTGTGTTGCCCTCCATGGATGGAGGTGTTCTAGGATGCCACACTTTCACAGAAAGGGCTTTCACAGCTGCACAAAGGATGTTGTTTGCAAGCCATATATTCCTTGCTCGTAAGGACGGGGTCCTTGGGTTGACTCTGATGATGCATTGAGGACTTTCTCAGATGTGTGTGTCCTTCCACTCTGGCTTTCAATGCCACCGTCGGAAGGGTTGGGTAGCTGTGCCCAGGCCTGTCACAACACAGGCCAATTTTACAAGCAACTCCATGGAGCATGTCAGATTCCCCAAGTAATATTGGAAAACCAGGGGATGAGAAATGATGAAGAGCTTGGTCTGGTCTGGTCTGGATGGAGGGAACTTACTCAGGTCTTTGGTGCCTTCTCGGGTGATTCATCTTGATCCGCACGTTAACTTTTATTGTTTGCTCATCTTTATCAAGGGCATACTAGAAGAAAACTAGTCATCATGCCGAAAATAGATTTCCAGACGTTGTTGGACCACAGTCCCCAGCATCCCTTACTCTGGCCTGAGGCTGCTGGGAGTTGTAGTTTAGCAACATCCGGACAGGTTTTCTGCCTCTGCTACTATTTTGTTCTTTGTATTCATTCTCTATCTATTGACTTTCCTTCCTATAATCAATCAATCAATCTATCTATCCATCCATCCATCCATCCATCATGCACATCTACCTACCTACCCATCCATCCATCACATCTATTCATCCATCCATCCACATCTATCTATCAATCATCTATCCATCCATGCATATCTATCTCTATCATCTCTCTCTGTATCTGCATCCATCCATCATGCACATCTACCTACCTACCCATCCATCCACATCTATGTATCTATCCATCCATCCGTCCACATCTATCTATCTATCTATCTATCTGTCTATCTATCTATCTATCTATCTATCAATCAATCATTCAATCATCTATCCATCCATCTATATCTATCCCTATCATCTCTCTCTGCATTTGCATCCATCCATCCATCCATCCATCCATCCTGCACATCTACCTACCTACCCATCTATCCATCCATCCACATCTATCAATCGATCTATCTATCCTTTATTTACCTCTTGTCTTTCATCTGTCTGTATCTCTCTTTTGTCTATATCTCCACATTTTATCTCTCCTTATCTTCATCTGTTTATCCATTTTCCTATCCATCTCTCTATGCCTCTTCTCTTTTTCCTCTTTCTCACTCTCCCTGCAAATCATTTTTTTTTTTTGCTTGTAATCCATGGAATGGAGTGGGATATTACGCGTATCATAAATTGAAAATATGCTTTTTGTAACGTAACTGCTGCTAAAAGTGAAATGAATGTGGTAGTCACCATATACCAACTCTATTAAAATACCAGTTGTGTGGTCTCTCACTGGCTGAATGATTTAAGAGACATAGTTGTTATAGTGTGTGTTCAATTTTCCTTCTCCCTCCTTCCTTGTCTCTCTTTCCTTTTGTCGTGTCATCTTGATATAAATGTAATCTTGATATAAATGTACAGGCTGAATGGTGTAAAAAACTTTTTTGCAGGGATGTTAGCAGCTTTGTTAATATAAGATAACAATGTGATCCTTCATGCAGCCCATGTAAAAATAGACAGGCGTTGATAGGATGAGCACAACTGCCCTTGTGACTTTTTTCCAAGCTCCCTGGAGGTTTGTGTAAAACACACACACACACAATGCTCGTTTCCTTTTTTTATTTAAATAAATACCAAAAAAAGAAAGCACTCAGTTCTAAGGGGAGAAGCTAAAAAGAGAAATGAAAACATGCAGGATATATATATTTACAGAACGTCTCTATCAATAAACAGAAGTGATGATTCATTACAGACTTTCATAGCTAATCTATATTAATCAATTGTGCAAACCACAGAAGCCTTGCGACCATATGTTTGTCTTTTCAGTGCTAAACAATACAATAAGTCTCTCGGCTATAAATGTATTTCAGTTGTGCAGATGTCAATTCCCATTTGCGAGAAAAACATTTCCAAAGGATCTAAACATCTGAAAATATTAAATCTTAAAAAGTCAAATCATTTTACATGTATTCCTTCAGCCCTAAATGGAACAATATATTTAAATAAAGCATTATTTTCACTGCAGTTCTAACAACAGGAAGGCCTCAACCACAATAATATTTCTGGTTGAAACAGATGTAGAGTAGAGTAGAGTGGAGTAGAATACAGTAGAACAGAATAGAAATGGAACAGAATAGAATAACAGAGTTGGAAGGGACCTTGGAGGTCTTCTAGTCCAACCCCCTGCTTAGGCAGGAAACCCTACACCGCTTCAGATAAAATGGTTATCCAATCTCTTCTTAAAAACTTTAAAATGTAACCTTAAAAAAAAAAGAAATCTATTGGATGTTTGGCTTTTTAAAAAACCTTTTTTATTGGTTAAGTAAAAGCTGCAGATAAAATTGTTGCAATTTTTAATTTTGTTCACAAAGTCACTTCTTGAGATAGGAGCCACACAATTTGAATTAATAAATAATAAATAAATAACAAGATAAAGCACAGAAAAAGATGCCTATTCTGAAAGGATTTAGAAGAAAAAGAAAAGAAAAAAAGATTTCAAAATTATTATAAGAAGGGCATTCTATTTCTATACCCCTTCCCTTTTTCCTCCAAACGTTCAACTGATTGTTAAATATTTTTATACTTTGGACATTTCTGTTTGTATCATTTTAATTATTATACAGTTTCTTTTTCATCATAAACCACATTTTAGCTTGCCTTACTGTGTGATGTGTTGCACATAATGAAACCACCTGTGTGAATTTGGTTAGACTTCTGCTGTACCTATGCAGTATTTAGTCAGTATTTCCATTGCTGTATATTCTTTCATTTTTAGTGTTCAAATCCTATAGTTTTTCTACCCCAATCTTGCGCCAATGTGATTCTTATATCTTATAGCCATTGGGGTCAGACCTAACAAAGATATCCCTTGTTTGAATTCAAATTTCATCTTTGGAATTTTCTAAATGTTAGAGGGTGTATTTCCTTTTTGAATTCTTCTGATTATTTCCTTTTTATTCTCCCTCCCTGAAATGAATCTCTTTTCCTTCCTAATCTTAGGAGCCGGACCAAGTCTACGAAGGGATCACATTTGATGATTTCCTGAAGGTGAGTCAATCTTTTTTTGCATTTTTATCGGCTTAAGATAGAAAGAGAAGTGCTGGCCTCCTTCCCTTAGGAACGTATCTCTACTCAGCTCTGCCAAGCAAACCCCTTGCAATTTGTTTTTTTTAAAAATATTCATTTCCAAATTCACAGAAATAATCTCCAGTAATGGTGTTTTGTTTTGTTTTTTCAACACAGTCTCCCAAATAGTCAGTGTAGGAGAGAGGTGGTGGATTAGGGTTGGAAGTCCTCTGTTAGCTATTCTTGCAAAAACTGCTATATGGGTAGAGTTTCTCTACCTACGAACTTTACAAGGGGTGGGTAGGGGTGGAATTGATGAAAGGAAAGCGCAGAAGATCCTTCCTTAAAGGAGATGGGCAAAAGGTTCACAACAGAAGACTCTGGGTGCCTCAAACAGGACCAAGCGGAGATAGGGAAGTCCATGCATAACCTTTGGAGTAAATCCATCTTTCCACCAGGGGTTTTTTTTTGGAGGGGGGGGGTGGGAATCTTAAGGCCAAGTCAACTGTGAATTGACTTCTGGATTGCAACATTTGCTCCTTTTTTGAAGCACAATTTAAAATGATTGCAGGAGTGGAGATTGTCTTCTCCTCTACTAACTCTGGCTCCCCCCCCCCTCTTTCAATGCCAGATATGGGAAGGCATCGACATAGAGACCAAGATGCATGTTCGCTTCCTCACGCTGGAACCCATGGCGCTCTGCTACTGACGGCGGAGTAGCTGCAACCGGGTGGTGGGAGGCTTTGGAGGGGGAGGGCTGATGGAGCAGCTGCCATGGATCCATGAAGTCCAGACCCACGTGGATGCCCATCTTGAAAACCAACCTTCTGGCCTCTAGTAAAAGGAAGCCAGTTCTGATGCAATTGTTGTAGTGCTGGCTATGTGTGCAGTTGTGTTTTACTTCTAGCTTCCTGGGCTGAGATCAGCCCCCCGAACACGAACAGGACCCCTTATTCCAAGTCAGAAGGGGGTGCTATCTCTGCCCACGGAAAGTCAGCTTTGGGGGTAAATGGCTATATATATTACAGGTAGTCCTTGACTTAACGACCACAAGGGAGTCCAATTGTTCCTAAGTGAGGCATTTTGTTACAAGCAAGTTTGGCATAAGTTACAGCTCTTTCTTAAGTGAATCACTGCAGTTGTTGAGTTAGTGACATGGTTCTTAATTGAACCTGGCTTCCCCACTGACTTTGCTTCTCCGGTCAGAAAACACGATCATGTAATTCCAGGACATGGCAACCGTCATATATGCATATATATCTCATAGAATAACAAGAGTTGGAAGGGACCTTGGAGGTCATCTAGTCCAACCCCCTGCTCGAGCACGAGTTGATTCCAAATATTAGCCTCTACCTAGGATTGAACTCACAGCCTCCTGATTGTGAGGCGAGAGCTCCGTGTGTGTGTGTGTGTGTGTGTGTGTATGGTGTTCAGCTTCCTTCGGGTATTATCCCACGTCATTGTAGTGCTTTTAAAGTTGTAGCACTACAATGACGTGGGATAATACCTGAAGGAAGCTGAACAGCACACATGTAAGTACCCGCGAAAGCTTAAAAACACACACACACACACACACACACACACACACAGAGTCAATTGCCAAGTTTCTGAATTTTAATCACATTAATCATAAACACGAAAAACAATCATGTTACATTTTTAAGTGCTGTTGAAATTACACTAAATGAACTGTTTTAAGTCGAGGATGACCCGTACTGGCTTTTAAGTAATAATATATATAGGCATTCTTCTACTATGTACATATTAGCATTTAGTGCAGATAGTTCTATTTAGGTGCTAAAATATGCTAATATGCATTTGTGTGTGCATGTGTGTGTACACAAAGCCCCGTTTCAATTCTCATCCAAGGAGCTTCTTCAGTTCTGACTGAATGGTGGGGAATGGAAGGATTTATATTCTTTGCAATCCTCTGGCCCTTAGCACTCCAAGGACCGGTCATCAGTTCTCTTGAGAGTCATCAAGGCCATTCTGGGGGTTTATCTGTACCCTCACCCTGAATCAGGGTGCAAATGGTCGTGGGCCTTCTTGGGATCGCGGACTGTGTTGGACACAGGAGGTAGGTGGTGTCCTCTCTCCTCTCATCAGAGAGAGCTGTTTGGTTTGAGACAAATGACCTCTTTGGGGCCCCTTTCAAACCTCCTCTGCCCAGAATGTGGACTTTGCTGTCTTGAGAAGAATGGCCTTCACCTTTCAGATGCAGATGGGCTGTTGAATCTTGTCCCAGTGGGTTTCTCCTCCCACATTTCCCCATGTGAAGTGGTTGTTTCTCCAACGTACAGATCTGGACATGGCTCACTGCACTGCATAGACTGCATTGCTCAGTTTGTGTCTGAATGTTTTACCCCTTAAGAGTGGATGACCTTCTACCTTTCTCAACCATGGCAACTTTTGAGACAGGTGAGCTTCAATTCCCAGGAGTCCCGAGTGAGCATGTTGGCTGAGGGATCCTGGGAGCTGAAGTCCGCACACCTTAAAAGTTGATCAAGGTTGAGAAACGCTGCCTTGGTGTGTATTCTTGGATTTAAAGTGTGCATTTGTGTTGTGTTGAAAAACCTTCCTGAGCTTTTCAGGTATTCCTGCAACATATGGACATTGCTTCGTGTGTTGTTCTCTTCTTTGTCTCTTGTGGAGGACAAAGGGTCCTGCTGGATCTTTATCTGGGTTTAATGAAGGCCCAATTGGGATAGCCACAGGTTCTGAGGGCTTCTTTGGTGTGTTTTAGTTCTTTTCCCTCTTTGCTGGAAGCTAAACCTTCAGCCTTGTCGTGTAGAGCAGGGGTCTCCAACTATGGCCACTTTAAGCCTGGGGGGCTTTAACTCTGGGAATTCTGGGAGTTGAAGCCCCCCAGGCTTAAAGGGGCCAAGGTTGGAGACCCTGATGAGTCCCATGTTTTTGCTCCAGTGGATGGTGAGAATAAAATGTTAAGACAATGTGAGTTTTCTGTTTACTTCAGTGTTGAACTAGGAATCTTATCCTGATGAGTTTGTTCTCCTGTGTAGTGCCATACGTTTGTGGTTTTATTCACAAACACACGGCGTAACACAGCAAAACAAACCCATCAGGCCAAGATTTAGCAGTCCATCTGTCTATGGAGATTCTCAGTCCTCCAGGTCACAGTTGTCCCAAATATGCTTCCCCCCCCCCTCCAAGGGGCAACTGGACTTTCTGGTTTTTCTTTGAAAACGTTTCACTTCTCATCCAAGATGCTTCTTTAGTTCATCACTTCAGCTGAAGAAGCTTCTTGGCTGAAAAGCGAAACCTCTTCAACAAAGGAAGCCCAGTTGCCACTTGAAAAAAAGCACCTTTTGGGACAGCAGTCCAGCCATATTGGAAAGACGAAGGTTGCTCTTCTCAAGACAGCAATGTCCACATTCTGGACAGAGGGGAACAGTGGTTTGAAAGGGGGCCCCAAAGAGGTCATCTGTGTTAAAACCAACAGCTCTTTCAACAGAAAGGGTTACGATGCCACCTGTCCCCAGCACAGAACCTTGCACCCCGATTTAGGTGAGCCCCTGAGAGTACAGAGAAAACCCCCAAGTGGCTTCGATGACTCTCAAGAGCACTAACGACCGATCTCTGGAGCGCCAATGACCAGATGAGTGCGAAGAATATAAATCCTTCCATCCCCCCATCATTCAGTCAGCTCTGAAGAAGCTTCTTGGATGAGAAGCGAGACAGCAAACAAAACCCCACCCCAAAACCAAAATAATAAGCACCTACCCCATTCAATTATAGTCAAGTCACAGAGTGTCTGGGGCATTGCCATAGGTTAAGACATACCTCTATTACTGTGTGCGTCTGTGTACATTATCACAAGATACATACAGCCACCTAGGCGAAGATCTATCAGGGCCTTCTTCCTAATAGATGTCAGCCTATACTATTCTATGTGCCTGTACGAAAAGACAGAGTAATATAGGCTAACATCCATTAGGAAATCCCCAACAGATCCTAGCCTAGGGGACTGTATGTATCTTGTGATAATGTACACAGACATACAGTAATAAGAGGTATATTCCTGAATATATGGCAATACGCTTATACATCTACATATTACCATAGATTAAGGGGTGTATGCCTCATACTAAAGTTACAAGTTCTGGGCTGCAAAGGGAGAAGAAAGCCACTAGAGGGCAGCAAAACTTTATTTTTGGGGCCCTCTAGTGGCCTACCATGTTTTTACAGCCCACAGCCGGTAACTTTAGAAGAGTCTTTTTCAAACTTGCCAATTAAGACGCATGGCTTTCAACTCCCAGAATTACTCAAAAGTTGAAGTGCCCCACCTCTTGACAAGTTTGCAGTGGCTTAAAGCTGTCAAGTTTGAAGACTCCTGGGAATAGAGATAGAATAGATAGATAGGAGAGAGATAGATAGGATGGATAGATCAGGGGTCTTCAAACTTGAGAGCTATAAGACTTGTGGACTTCAACTCCCAGAATTCCTGAGCTAACATCACTGGAGGAGGAATTCTGGGAGTTGAAATCTTGAAACTGTCAAGTTTGAAGACCTCTGATCTATGGTAAAGAGTTTTCGAGAAGGAAGTTCCTAGAAAAGGAAGTGTCTTCATGGGGGCATCAGGTTACCTGCAGCACACCAAAACCATCTTCCTATTCTGGAAAAGATTCCTTTGGGGAAACTGTTGAAATTAGCCCAACATGGAAACAAGAACATGTGCAGCTGGCCAGGAAAAAGGCCCCTGTGCCCATGATATATACCAGCCACTCTTTTCCAGGTGGTACAAGGACTGCAAACTCTCAGGCCCTGCCCATTCCTTTTCCAGTTATCTTCAGCCTATGCTGCAGAGGCCAAAACACAGGAGTACCTATGGTGCCCTCCTTGCTGGTTTGGCAGCTGCTGTTGCCGGGGGTGGGATTCTACCAGTTTGCACCTATTCGCTAGAACCGGTTAACATTCTGAGCAGTTGGGAGAACCGGTTGTTAGAAGAAATTACGGGCCTAATCCTGTAAGAAAGGCAGGAAGGAAACATTCTGGTGTTGCTTAAGGAAACTGCCTCTCCGTTAACCCTTATTATATTTTTGGCACGACTAGACTTCCTGCCTCTGGAGCTTCTCTGGAGTTTTTTTCCCCTCCTTTGTTGGTACTTTGCTTGTGTGGAGGGACCATTCAAAGCTACAATGGCACTGAAAAAAGTGACTTATGACCATTTTTCACACTTACGACTGTTGCAGCATCTCCAGTCATGAGGCCAGGTGAGGAGATGCGTGCCTCGATGTGAGGGATACTGAGTTGGCCACGCCCATCCAGTCACATGACCAAGCCACGCCCACAGAACCAGTTGTTAAAAAATTTGAATCCCATCCCTGGCCCTCCAGCACCCAGCGGGGAGGCCTCCAAAGACTGGCACCCTGTTATTTGACCCAGCCATCAGGAACTGGCATGGAGAGACCAGATCTGGCAAAAGAGAACCTTCATGCCACACCAAGTTAGAGGTGTACTACAAATCCCAGCACCCTTAGGCAGCACGGTTAAAAGGAAGAGGGCCCTGCTTCGCCAGTCCAGGTGTGACCAGGCAAAGCGCCAGTGGAGCTGGAGGGAGGAAGGATACTTACACACACAGGTGCTTGACTTACCTGTGGTGAAACGTCCTCTGGATCTTCTCCCAATTTGGAGGTTTCCAAAGCAAGCACCACTGACAATAAGACAGCCGTTTTTCAAGCACACCTACCCCTCCCCTCGTCCTGAGACCAACACTTAATAAAGAGATTTTATTTACCAAACAAAAAAACCCCCCAATCTTCTCCAGATGTTGCAGGTAGCGTTGGTGCCTGCTCCAGAAAAGCAGCGCTGAAACAGGTGCAAGGAATGGACTCCCCCTGCCCCAGTGTGGTCTCTGTACGTGTGGGGAACAGACTATACTACCTCTGGTTCTTGGGCTACAGCCTGTGTTACTACCTCCTGGTTCTTGAACTATAGCCCTTACCACCTGATTCTTGGGCTACAGTCCATTGTTACTACCTTCTGGTTCTTGGGCTACAGTCTTTATTACCACCTCCTGGTTCTTGAGTTATAGCCCTTATTATTACCACCTGATTCTTGGGCTACAGCCTTTGTTATTACCTCCTTGTTTTTGGACTCCAGTCCATTGTTACTATCTCCTGATTTTGGGACTACAGCCTTTATTATTACTTCCTGGTTCTTGCCTATCTATCATGGTTCCTCTGGGCCACCATCGTTCCTACAGTGCTGTTATTAGAGCTTTGGGGAGACTCCATGTGTCCCCCTTCTGATGCTGCCTGCTTGATAGCCCGAGTCCTCCTAAGACCTCCATCCTTGGGGGTTCCCCTTCTCCAGAGTCCAGTTAGTTGGTCTTTGCCCAAAGGTGCTTTTCCAAGAGGCCACTGGGCTTTCTTTTCCTTGAAGACGTTTCGCTTCTCATCCAAAAAGCTGCTCAGTTGAGAAGTGAAACGTCTTCAAAGGAAAACAACAACATCCAGAAAGTCCAGCTGCCTCTTGGAAAAAGCACCTTTGGGACAACCATGACCCAGAGACTTTTGGCCTTCCCTTCTTCTTCCCGCGCTGCCTAGATGTTGTCGTAGGGGACCACAAGGCCAATATTGTAGTTGTAGCCAGTCATTTCGTTGTAGGAGGAACGGCAGATAGGAAGGACGCTCTCTGCCACCAGTTGGTCCACGGAGAACTCGTAGGAGTAAATGATACCTCGATGCCTATGAGAAGCAATGAGAGAGAAGGGAAAAGAAAATAAGCAGAATGCTTTTCAACCCACCTGGTTCCTAGCAGTTCAAAGCCTACACATCTTAAAGTGGCCAAGGTCGAGAAACACCACTCTAAAAGTAGAATAAAAGTAGAATCTCCCCTCTATGGAAGAGCTTTAGAGGTCCCGCTGCCTTAAGAAAGTGCAGAGCAATATTCAAAGATCCATCTCATCCTGGGCACCCTTTTTATTTGGACTATTACCATCTGGCAGATGGTATAGGATAATAACAAAAACAAGGACAATAAGGATAATAAAAATAAATAAAAAAAATTTCAATATATGAAAAATATATGTTTTCAAAATAAATAAATAAATAAATAAACAAGGATAATAAAAACAAGGACAAATAGGCTGAAAAACAGCTTCTATCCCAGGGCAGTAAGTCTGTTAAATTCTACTGTACAGTGCAATATTAATGCAATATCAGGAGGAAACAGGTAGGAAGGGAGAAGGTGATGAGAGATAGAGAAGAGAGGATAGGGAAGAGGGGAGTGGAGAAGAGATTACAGAAGAGAACAGGAGTAGAGTAGAGCAGAGAAGGGTAACGAAGAGTAGAGTGAAAGGAATAGGAAGGGGAGGGAAGAAGAGAAGATTTGAAACAAGATTTGGGTAGATAAATTGCTCTGTATTCCAAGAAGAGGGGAGGCCGATAGCAACTGAACTATAATTCCCATCACCCTGAGCCAGCTCAACCCATCATAATGGGTGCTGGAACCTCTTACCACCCTTCTCCCATCATGTAACATTGCCTAGCTGAGACTGCTAGGGATTGTAGTCGGACGACACTGAGAGAGTGATGTCACAGGGCGCCTCCTGCCGGTTTAGATAAAAGGACCACTGGGAGCGGTCAGTTCTCACCTTCGGTGAGCGGTCAAATCGTCGTCCGTGATGCTGGCACCTCGGGGAGTTTTTTCATTGGGGACATTGGCTGTGATGAGGCTGTGGGAGTTGAACCGGAGGTGGCGAACTGGGTGCCTGGGAAAAAAGGGACAATAGAATAGAATTAGAATTAGAATAGAATATAGGAATAAGAATAGAAATAGTAATAGAATAGAAATAGAATAGAAGCTGGAAGGGACCTTGGAGGTCTTCTAGCCGAACCCCGTTCAAGCAGGAAACCATTTACCATTTCAGACAAGTGACTGTCCAGTGTCTTCTTAAAAACCTCTAATGATGAAGCACCAATGATTTCTGAAGGCAATTTCTGTTCCACTGGTTAACTGTCCCCATCCCTGATGGTTGCTAACTTAACCACCACAGTGACTGATTCAACAATGGTGGCAGGAAATGTCCTAAAATGGAGAGAAACTGCTTAGCAACTGCCTCGCTTAGCAACAGAAATTTTGGGCTCAGTTGTGGTTGTAAATTGAGAATGACTTGCATGTATGAAAACCTCAACGCCCCTCTGATTTTTTTTCTTTTTGAACTTCTCCCCCAGGGCGTGGAGGATGTCCCATTCTGCCTAAGTAAGGCTGACCCGTGGGGAAAATACAGTTTGCTCGTAATGCCTCTTGAAGCGAACATGAGACTGACTGTCTTGTGATGCCAGTCATAGGAAACATGTTTCGGCTTTGTAAAGTCGGGCAAGAAAATAGAGAGAGGGGATAGTAGAAAACTGTGTTTCTAAAAGCAGAAAAATAGTTTTGAGCACCCTCAAGTGGAAGCTTTCTGAAATGCAGCTGGAGCAGGAAGAAATGGAATAAGAGAGGAGGAGGAAGAGGGGAACGAAGGAGGAGGAAGAGGAGGAAAAGGAAGGAGGAGAAGGAAGGAGGAGAAGAAGGAAGGAGGAGGAGGAAGGAGGAGAAGGAAGAGGAGGAGGGGAAGAAGGAAGGAGGAAGAGGAGGAGGGGAAGGAAGAAGGAAGGAGGAGAAGGAAGGAGGAGGAGGAAGGAGGAGGGAGGAGGAGGAAGAAGGAGGAGGGGGAGGGGGAAAGTGAAGGGTAAGTGGAAGAAGGAAGAGGAGGAGGAGGAGGAGGAGGAAGGGGAAAGAAGGGGAATTTCTTCTATTGCATTTCTTCCTTGCTCCAGCTGCATCTTACAGAAGTACAGGGCGTCCTCAACTTACGACCACAACTGGGAACAGAACTTTCATCCCTGAGTGCAGTTGTTAACTGAGTTGCCCTCAATCTCATGAGTTTTTGCCTTGGTTGCAAAGCGGATCCTGTGGCCATTAAATTAATCCAACTTCTCCCACTGGCTTTGCTTGCCGGAAGACTGCCTGGGAAGGAGAGATTCAACCAGGAAATAAGGAGGAATTTTCTGACAGGGAGAACAATCTATCCATGGAACAGAAGTTGTGGGAGCTTCGTCACTGGAGGCTTTCCAAAAGAGACTGGACTCCCATCTGCCAGAAATGGTGTAGGGAAGAAGGAAGAAGCTGCTTGGGCGGGGGGTTGGACTAGATGACCCACAAGGTCCCTTCCGAGCTCTGCCAATCAGTTAAAGCAGGCAGGGTCTCACCTGGCATGCATTTCCCAGAGCTTGCTACCCATGCGCTGGTCCCACATGCAGACCAGACCTTCCTCTCCTCCGCTGACCACCTTCCAGTCGTCCATCTGCACCCCCGAGACTCCCAACTGATGGCCGTGAAGTGAGGACACAGGTTCGCTCCTGCGGAGGTCGTACACCATTACCCTGCAAAGCAAGAGAAGGGACTGTAAATGTTTAAGTGGGCAGGAGGATTACACCTGCCCTGTCCTGCATGCTTGAACAGGAAGACAATCTACTAGTCCCTAAAGAGGAAACAAAGCCTGGTGTTTTGGCTTTCGGTCCCGTTTCTTTGCCTCAAACAAGAGAATGCAGGTTGCCACTGGATACGGGTGGTCCTGGACTTACGACACAATTGAGCCTAAAGTTTAGGTCACTAAGTGAGAAATTTGGTGAGTTTGGCCCCCGTTTTATGACTTTTCTCACCACATTTAGGCAACTGACTCATATTTATGATGACCGCAGTGTGCCAGAGGTCACATGATCCCCTTTTGCAACCGCCTGACGAGCAAAGTTGACGGGGGAAACCAGATTCACTTAACAGCCTTGTGACTCGCTCACCAAATGGCAGCAATCCACTCCACACCTGTGGCAAGGAAACTGTGATATGTAAAACGATACCTGTGAAAAGCAATGATAAGGCCATTTTTAACCTCTGTCTTAACCTAAGATAATTTACTGGAATATTATGTGAGAATTCTCCATTGTTTTAGATAACGGTTATATATTTGGCAGGTCACGCTGTCCAGTGTCATATTAATGATGGCAATTACTGGAAATGGAAACAGGTAAACAGGACGAGGAAACAGATGGTACACAACAGTAATAGGGGTGTTGCGCAGCTGGATACGTAGCTGGATAGATTGTGAACCCAAAAAGGTGTAGAGACTGTATATTTGAACCTGTATATAAACCCCAGCCTTCCTGGGAACCATGTCTTCTGCCCATGATTCCCTTTTGCAAAAGCTTCATAATAAAGCTCTTATGTATTGTTCACCTGTCTCCAGTTGTCTGAATACCTGAATGGTTGATCATTATCACAGATAAACTGGGGCAACATTCACTGCTTCCTTTACCAAAGGAAATTTTGGGCTCAGCTGCGGTCGTAACCCGAGGACTTACCTGCATGTAGAAAGACCTTGTCATGGCCCTGGTGGAGACTGACTCTGAGGGAAAGGAGGAATAGCTAACAGGGAGTAGAAGTGTGGCTCCGGAGGTTGTGGAGGAGGCTGGGGAAGGGCAGAGGCTGGCTAAGCAATCAGAGGAGGACCCAGGCCCATCCCCTCTCCATCCTAGGGCACGCAGGGAGGAGAGGATAAGGGAGAGACTGGTCTACGGGGGAGGAGAGGACCTTGATCCTCTTCATGGGCTGCAGCTGTGACAACTGGGTCAGACCTGCATACTGGCAAGTGCTGGAAGCAAAGCGTGGAAATATCCGTAGTTTATGGTTCCTCTCTGAGTTTGGCGTCCTTCCCAGTGTGTGTTCTATTATCTGTGGATGTTTTCAAGCCCTTATCTTGCCTGGTTTGTATTGTTTTTTTACTCTTTATAATTTAAACAGCATTTCCTCCTTATTGTAACTACTTGTGTGAGAGTTTTTTGTCTCCAGTCAAGGATATTTGGAGCTTGGAAGCAAAGTGAAGAAATAAAAAAAAGGGCTTCACCTGTTTTTTGTGACTGTGTTTATTTTGTATCCCACCCTGGGTCATCACAGACCTAAAGGATTAAATGCCCTCATCAAATAAAAAGAACAGACTGATGAGCCATGGGATCTAGTTGTTCTCCTTGCGAGCCAGCAAGGTATTTTCTGGCAAGCAAGGCTCTCTAGGAGCTGTTCCATAGCAACGAAGGTAGACTGGATCTGGATCTGGCAGCTCCATTTACATTTCCCAAGGCAGGATCAGCAAAGGCCCACATCCATCTGGGAGTAGGTCTAATTCCCTTCTACAGCTGGCAGCCGCCTCTTAACTGCGTAACATTAAAATGGGAGAGCAGATAGTCAGAAGCGAACCCTTTTGAAACCTCTTGGGCCCCGCCAAGCCCCAGGATCGGGGTGTTAGGAAAAGCCAATCAACGGCTTCTGCTGGGATTATCGCGTCGGCTTTATCAAAATGAGAAATCAATGTATGAGTTCATGTGATCCCGTCGGGAACCGAACCTTGCACGAGGATTGATGGAAAGTGTCTTAGTAAATTACCCTCTGGGGGCAACTTGGAGGCCAATCTCCTCGAGATTGGGTATGTTGGACTCTTAACACCCAGCCCAGAAAAAATAGGAAAGGGTTATATGAATGTTTTTTGAATAAATATAAGATATATTGTAGATTGAGGGATATACCATGTGGATCAAAATATATTAACTTTATTTTTACTCTTTTTCTATTGTTTACTATGTGTTGGTCTTGAGAAAGTTAATGAAGATAACAATGTAAAATAAAATAGGTGGTAAGCTAAAAATGGAAATAATAGGGGATAAAGAATTGGAAGTATATGCAAGGATGAAATGATTCTGAAACTGAATTAATGAATTAAAATATGAAATGGAAACTTATTTAAAGATAGTAGAGTGGAGAATAAAATGAGGTGATATTAAATAAGAAAGTTGAAAATGTAATTATGACTGTATAAATGTTGTAATCTGGAATCATGTTGCCCATGTGAAGAGATGTCTAAAAAATAAAAATAAAAAACTTTCAAAAAAAACCAAACACCCAGCCCAGCAAGACTTGGGGGGGGGAGAAAGAAAGGGAAGGAGGGAGGGAGGGAGGAAAGAAAGAAGANGGAAGGAAGGAAGGAAGGAAGGAAGAAAAAAGTAAGAGGAAAGAAAGAAGGAAGGAAGAAAGGAAAAGAAAGAAAGAAAAAGAAAGAAAGAAAGAAAGAAAGAAAGAAAGAAAGAAAGAAAGAAAGAACCAGAGAAATTGCCACCCACCCTGAATATGTGTTTTCTGTACTTTCACCAAACACAAATGGCCCAACAACATCAGCCAACATGATGTGCTGCAGATGTTTGATCCTCAACGTCCATTAATTTCAGGCAGAAGGGCCAATGATGAGGAATGGTGGAAGGTGCAATCCATAACACCTGAAATATGTTGGCTTGCTTTACCTTGATTTAAGCAAGACATTAAGGCTTAGGCCATAACTTGTTTTTGTCTGGGAGGAGGAGAAGGGGGAGGGGAGGGGGAAGGAGGAGAGGGAAGAGGAGAAGAGGAGGAGGAGGAAAAGGAGGAGGAGAGGAGGAGGAAGGGGGAAAGGAGGAGGAAGAGGAAGAAGAAAAGGAGGGGGAGAAGAAGAAGAAGAGGAAAAGGAAGAAAAAAGAAAAAGGAAGGAAAGAAGGAAGAAAAACGGAAGGAAGGAAGGAAGGAAGGAAGAAAGAAAGAAAGAAAGAAAGAAAGAAAGAAAGAAAGAAAGAAAGAAAGAAAGAAAGAAAGAAAGAAAGAAAGAAAGAAAGAAAGAAAGAAAGAAAGAAAACTTCGGAACTGCAGCCCACCAAGCAGAGCAGTCGCAGTGCCAGGACTTCCAATGTTCATCCAAAAATAAGCCCTCCCTTTAGCCTCCTTTAATGAAACCGCTCTACGGGAGCCGGGCAAATAACTCTATTCCGACAATTAGAGCACAAAAACAAAACCAAAAAAAGGGACGACAAAAGTCTCCAGCCGTGCGGGAACCATCTGACAGGTTGGAAGGAGGAAGGGCACGCGGATGGGCTGGGCCTCTCCCAACACCGTGCCTACCGCTTGTCAGAGCATCCACACAGATGGAGTCAACAAAGCCCCCGTCCCTCTTCCTCCGGCTCCGAAGGGAGGAAGGAGAAGCTCGGCGAACGTTGTTCCTGGGCACCGGCAGAAGGCTTCCAAGCCCCATCTCTGACGGCGCGCACACACGGGGACTGGCTCGCTGCCCGCTGGCGCCACGTAGGCTAATGAGCCTGCCTTCAGATTTCCCCATCCTTGGCTGAGGCTTTGTGGCTTCGTTAGCAGAGGGAGTGAGAGGTTTTCCAGGCTCCGATGCCCAAGGAAAAGAGAGACGTGCATTTCGAGTGCTTTCCCAAAATCTTCCCAACCTGCCCGTCTCCTCTGCACCTCTGTGTGGTTTGCCAATTGCACCAAGGCAGATAGGAAAGCACTCCAGAGGGTGAACATCATTGCCCAGAAGACCATGGGTTGTCCTCTCTCCTCTTTGGAAGAGCTTTAGAGCCCCCCCACTGCCTTAAGAAAGTTCAAAATATCCTCAGAGATCCATCTCATCCTGGGCACCCTTTTTTTGAACTATTACCATCTGACAGACGATGGTACAGGATAATAAAAACAAGCACAAATAGGCTGAAAAACAGCTTCTATCCCAGGGCAGGAACTCCATGGGATTCTGCTGTATAGTGCAACTAGCTCGATACTCGTGCTTCGCAACGAAACTGTGTGGTCCGGCTTAGTTTTGGGGGACGAAAATAAGAGGAAAAAATTGTGCCTCTGCCTTCCAGCATCCACTGGTATTCATCTGGGTAGCGTCCTGTCAGTGTGTGAGAGACTTGAGGGCTGTTTGGAAACTAAAACAGTATTTGCTATGTGAGCAAGGAGGAGACAGCAAGGAATCTAGGCGTGGCTTAGCTCAACTGCAGTTGGAACATATTTCTTTTCAGGTGGGGAGGGGGAGTAGAAGTCCTTAGCATCAGAGCTTGTTAAAAATAATAATATGGGAAATTCTAATGCTCTAATGGTCATTTTGAAAAATCCTTCCTTAGTGAGCAACTCGAAGCCAAGAGGAACATATGTGCCAAATTGCAAGTTTGTAGGCTTGAGGGTTCTGGAGGTTTTGTTATGATGCATGAGTGGTATTTCAGATAGATAGATAGATAGATAGATAGATAGATAGATAGATAGATAGATAGATAGATAGATAGATAGATAGATGATAGATAGATAGATAGATAGATAGATAGATAGATAGATAGATAGATAGATAGATAGATAGATAGATATAAATGCAATATCAGGAGTTTTCGATTCAATTGTATTGAATGTGAAGGATGTGTGTTTGTGTTTTATTTTTATAGTTATAATGTACACTGAAGATGACATTTAATTTTGTTGCACGAGGTGCAATGACAATATTAAATAAAAGAGGAAGGGATGGAGAACTCTGAATTTTTTGGAGAGGGGGAAATTGATTAGCGCAAACTTTGGGCGGCGGGGTTGGACTAGATGACATCTACAAGGTCCCTTCCAACTCTGTTAATCTGTTAGTAGGCAGTCTCACATAAGTTCCAGATTCCTGAATGGACTTCTGGGAGGAGGTTTATTTCCATGGCTGGATTAAAATGGGTGAGGGTCCCCATTGCCATTCTGCCACGAAGCTAAGCACGTGGCCCCTTTGTGGTCGAGGACTTTCCTATGGAGTTTCCTGCCTGACCAGGGGGTTGTACTAGAAGACCTCCGAGGTCCCTTCCAACTCTGTTATTCTGCTCTGTCTGAGAGACTAAGCAAAGGAAGGTGAGCTGCATCTACCCTTCTCAATGAATCCACATTTCTGCCAAGGGAAGTTAGGAAGATGACGGGAAAACTAACTAAAACATGACTGGCAAAGCTAAGGATAGGAAGGCTATGAATCTGTCCCAACCTGGAACCTGTTCAGGTGAACCACAGTCCTTAAAAAAAGAAGAAAAACTGGAGGGACATCAGAACTGCCCCAATGTACGTTTTGGCTGCTGCTTGGTGGGAGAACGAAGCTGTCTGGCTTCAGGAATTTCTCCCCCCAGGGTAATTTTTCTTGGCTGGCTCTTTCAGGAAGTGAGGTTTTCCATGCCAGGCTCATTTTAGTGACTGTCAGTGAGAAAGGCGGTGGCATCCCAAGGACCTTGCTGGGACATGCACCAACTGCGTACACCTGATGCGATTTTTTTTTTTTTTTAAGGAAGAGGATAGGATACCGATGAGCTCGATGGAAGGGAAACAGCAGCCAATCATTACCTAATGCACAAAGGATTAGATTAGCAGAGTTGGAAGGCAACTTGTAGGTCATCTAGTGCAGTGGTCGCCACGGCGAGAAAATTTTGGTGGGCCACAGAGAAATCTCAAAACCCCCCCCAAAAGCAATTAATCCAGGCTGCGCAGAAACACAAGGCTGCGCAGCCCACATGAACCCTCCTTACCTTGCCTGGTAAATTGCTATTTTTCCTTTATCCGACCATCAGCTGTGCTGCTGTGACAGGAGATTTAGATTAGCTAGAAAGCAGGAAATTGTTGGATTTCTTGCTTTTAAGCACAGCCGAACCTCCCTTAGGACTGAAGGGTCTATTACTCAGTGCAGACTCTCAGCAAGCAAATTTGAGAGACTGAGCTAGCCGATGTGCAGATAGATAGATCGCTGAATGAATCTGTGATTCTGTGAGCAACTCAATCTGCCTGCCTGCTTTGCCCGATTTTGGGTAAAAGTTGCTCTTTTTTTATAAAAAAAATCAATATTTATATAAATATTTACATACAAGCCATGCCCGGCCAGTCACATGACCAAGCCACACCCACAAATTAGGCCACACCCACAGAACCGGTTAGTGCTCCCTGGGATTTAAAATTATAAGTTTGGTGGTCCCTGAGGTCCAAAAGGTTGGTGACCCCGATCTAGTCCAACCCTCTGCTCAAGCAGGAGACCCTACCCCATTTCTGACAGAGGGCAGTCCAGTCTCTTCTTGAAAGTCTTGGAACTGGGCCTGGCTAGTCTAGGGAAGAGAAGGACCAGGGGAGACAGGAGAGCAGCCTGCCAATATTTGAGGGGCTGCCACAGGGAGGAGGAAGGGGTCAAGGTATTTTCCAAAGCACCTGAAGGCCAGACAAGGAATAATGGATGGAAACTGAACAAGGAGTGATTCAACCTGGAAATAAGGAGCAATTTTCAGAAAGGGAGAGCAATCAACCCAAAGGGAAGAGAAGTTGCCCTTGGACATTGTGGGAGCTTCATCCCTGGAGGCTTTCAAGAAGAGCTTGGACTGCCATCTGTCAGAAATGGGTCTCCTGCTTAGGCAGGGGCTTGGACTTGATGACCGACAAGGTCCCTTCCAACTCTGATTATCTGTTATCTGTTATCATCCTGCCTTTGGCCCTGAGACGCCTACCCCAAATTTAAAACATGCCCCGACAATGTTAGCCCAACCACCCTGGCTTAGATGTACCTTCTGACTTTATTTCCAGCTACCAGCATGTTGGGGGGGCTCTCCTGGAGGTTGAGGCATGTGAAGTCACCCAAAGGACCTCCGAGTTGCGTTATACACTGCCCCGTTTCCACGTTGTAGAGGAGGATCTGGAGAAGAAACACAGGGAGGGAAGGGGGGGGGTCAGCTGAGGACAATGGATTGGACTTGGGATTGTCTGCAGTTTGGATTTCATACATCACTTCTTTGGCTCGGTCTTCGGTTTCAGCAATTTATCTTCTGGGCAGAACATTCATTTGATTAAAATAAAATAAAATAAAACAGCCGGGTGAATCATCAAAAGAGAATCATCATTCTCTTTTAATGATCCGCTATAATCCCTTGCGGGGTGGAGTCGGGGCAACCGAATGGAGCGGAGTGTTTTAATGGCCCGATGCCCTTCCTGTTGCCTATGTGGAGTTTTGTTCAGCAGATATATTCTCATTGTGCCCGGAGAGAGAAATATCTGCCTCGACCTAGGATCGAACTCACAGCTTCCTGATTGTGAGGGGAGAGCTCCACCTCTAGGCCCACCGTATCATAAAAGGGGAATGAGAAGGATAAAAGAAAGAAGTAACAATAGTAGCCTCAAAACACGGCTTTAATCCAAGGCAACAAAGCTTGGCAGTTTTGAGGAATGTCCACCTGGAAGTCTATTGATTTTTGGTTAAGAGTGTCATTTCCCAGGTGGGTTGGTTATGCTAGTTAGAAGCTCTGGACAGCGTATGTATATAGTGATACGTTGATTAAAAAAAGCACTGGCCTTCTAATGCAATGTTTCTCAACCTTGGCAACGACCTGTGGACTTCAGCTCCCAGAATTCCCCGGCAAGCTGAGGAATGGGGAATTCTGGGAGTTGAAGTTCACAGGTCATTGCCAAGGTTGAGAAATACTGTTGTAAGGTTGAGCTTCCAGTTTCCGGTGCACGCATACGTGTTGGCCACCTGGTCTTCCGGTTTGTGGCGTGCATGCCTGCAAGAAGACCAGCTGGCTGGCACGCATGCACATACCAGAACCCAGAAGAGCAACGGGCGACGGCTGGTGTGCCCAGAGAAGTGGCTCTGCATGCCACTTCAGCACAGGTGCCACAGGTTCGCCATCACGGCTCTGGACTATGTCCTTTTGCCAGGGACCATCTCTGTCCAACAGATATGCCCAACGAAGCCAACCTTCCAAAACCCAAAAACTTCCAAGCTCTCAAAATCAAAAATTTCTGGATTCCAATTGACCCCCGTTCTGCTTTGCATTGAATAATTCAACATGTCCCCAAATGACTTAAGTCAGCCTTCCCCATGACGTTGAGTTAAAAGACCTCGGAGATAAGGGGGAGGGTGGGGGGAAGACAACACAACGGCCTCCATTTCGTGGGCAACTCTTCCCATGTTACAAATCCCTCTACGGCCTTTACTTGTCTTACCCCCCCTCCCCACTCTCTCTTTTAATAAGGCTGAGCAATCGGGACTTCATTGGGATATAGGAGAGCAGAATCAATTATTCATGGCTTGGCTTCCTCTAGCATTTGGGCCATGCATTAGCCTAATGCCACCTCTTCGCCAGGATGAAATTATTATTTTTATTAATGCAAGATCAGGGGTTTCAATTCAATTGCATGGAATGCGAAGGATGTGTGTTTGTGTTTTGTTTTTTGTGTTTTGTTTTTACAGTTATAATGTACCCTGAAGGGGGCATTTAATTTCATTCTACGGGATGCGACGACAATAAAGTAAACTAAAAAAACTGAAAGTTGGTCACTGGGAGGCTTTAGCCTTGGGCAGAAAGGCAGGGAAGGGCAGATAAACGGGTGCAGGGATAAAAACAATTGGGTTATTACTTTGTAAATGGAGTTTTTCTTGCAGCCACATTGGCCCGACACAAAGATTTGGAAACTGAACGTCCCCTGCTGTCCAAATCTGCAATTCCAAATCAAGCGAAATCTTTTTCTGAAGTTGCCTTCAGAAGCTGTGGGAGCTTCATCACTGGAGGCTTTCAAGAGACTGAACTGCAATTTATCAAAAATGGTGTAGGGTCTCTCATGCTTGGCCCGTGGGTTGGACTAGATGACCTACAAGGTCCCTTCCAACTCTGTTAACCTGTTAAACTTTGCTTGCCAGAAGCTGGATGGGAAGGTCACAAATGGAGATCCCGTGATCCAGGGACCCTTGTAAATACATGCTGGCTGATAAGTGCCTGAATTCTGATCACGGGACGCTGCTACAGTCGTAAGTGTGAGGACGGATGGCGAGTCACTTTTTTCAGCGCCAGTGTGACTTTGAACAGTCTCTAAACAAAGGGTTGTAAGTTCAGGACTGCCATATCGATAACCCCAGCAAAAAGCAGACTCGCTGGAATAATACATCTCCTAAAGGAGCTAAAATCTGAAAAAAAACCAATTAGAGAGGAAGGAAGGGACAAGCGGAGGAGAGAGCGAAAAGGCACAGTTAGGTGAAAAATGAGGAATGAGAGAGAGAGAGAGAGAGAGAGAGAGAGAGAGAGAGAGAGACTCTCTCTCTCTCTCTCTCTCTCTCTCAAAGAGAGAGAGAAAGTGTGGATTAAAAAACAAAACGGGCGGGAAGGAGAACAAAACAGTTAATATGCATGAATAATGGATGCTTGATTTAAAAGCCGTTTGCTCCAATATGATGTAATTTTTTGACAACTAGCCAGCCAGTCTGTCTTGCAATTTCTTGCCACAGAAAACTCAGCCTGGGGAGGGGGGAGAGAACAGCCCCCCCCCACACACACATTTTATGCTATTCCAAAGGTGATTTTTCCACTGGCAGGTGTAGGTAGGCAAACGCCCCCTCCACTGCTTTGCATTCAGGAGTGGGTTGCTTCTACATCAGCGGCCCAGAACCCTTTGGGTGCCAGGGACCCAAAAGGGAGAGCTGTTTTCCATGGACTGGAGGGTGGGGGAAGCTTAGTTTCATGGCTTCGCTTGTTCGCACTGAACACGGATTATAGAAGGAACAGACCAGACATCCAGCCCTTGCTTATCCATGGAGACCGAGTGGAGCAAGTGGCCAGTTTTAAGTTTCTGGGTGTGTTACCCTAAAAGAGGACCTGACCTGGGATCCCCACATTGCAGCCCTGGTCAAAAGGGCCCAGCAGAGATTATACTACCTGAGACTTCGCAAGAAACAACAACAGAATGAAAAACTGCTGGTGACCTTCTACCGCTGCACCAGAGAGAGTATCTTAACTTACTGCACCTGTGTGTGGTTTGCCAATTGCACAGGGGCAGATAGGACAGCACTCCGGAGGGTGAATGTCATTGCCCAGAGGATCCTGGGTTGCCCTCTCCCCTCTTTGGAAGAGCTTTAGAGCTCCCGCTGCCTTAAGAAAGTTCAAAACTTCCTCAGAGATCCATCTCATTCTGGGAACCCTTTTTTTTGAACTATTACCACCTGGCAGACAGTACAGGATAATAAAAACAAGGACAAATAGGCTGAAAAACAGCTTCTGTTCCAGGGCAGGAGCTCTTTTGAATTCTGCTGCATAGTGCAATGTTGGTATGGTGTTGGGGTTTTTTTTGGTTCAATGTGTGAAGGATGAAGGATGTGTGTGTTTATTTTCATGGTCATGATGTGCACTGAAGATGGTGTTTGATTTCGTTGTATGAGGTGCAATGACAATAAAATAAACGAAACTAAACAGTTTCTGGCATTCCATGGACCAGAGGTTTGGGACCCCTGATCGAAGTGATGCTGAACAAAAGGGATTTAATCAAACAGATCTACTGGGAAGGCTCCATGGGACATCTTTGGAAGCAACAGGTTGCCTTGGGGCACCCCACTCCATCCCAAAACCCACGTTCCCCAACTCTCTCTCTCGTATTTAGCTTTGTGCACCAGGGCCTGCTGATGCTCTTCGATAAAACCGGGGGGCAAAGGAGTCCCTCTCCTTTCAGGTTGGGGCTAAAAGAGAGTCCAAGCCATCAGCTCAAAGGTGTTTTTGCCAAGCAGGGCCAGACCAGGGGTACAGAGCCATGCCAGAGCACCTGCAGGCTCTCCTGTTCATGCCCGGGATCCACGGTGGACGCATCCTGCCAAGCGAGGAACCCAGCCAAGCCAGGCGAGGTGGGGAAGAGGCAAACGTCTGTTGGAGGCGGAACGGAGGGAGCCAAATTTGTTTGAGCCCTGAAGAAAAGATGAAAAGGTGAGTTCCAATTGGCTGAAGATGGACTGGGGGGGGGGGCTGACAACAACGAGGGGAATCTTTCTGTATCTTTTGAGTACAGGAAACCCAGATCCAGCCGGATTTTACTGCATTTCTTGTAAAAATAACCTTTCACTTCAACCAAATGGGAGTAGAGGGTCTTTCTTTCCTAAGGGATCAGATTGGGATGTGACTGACACTGGGCACGGGGATGATGAGTCGATGAGAGGTGGGGGCCCTGATTGTAGGTCTTGAATTAAGAGGCTATTCATCTGTCAGGTGGGGATTCTGATTTTTTAAGGAATAGGGTCGATCTGGACTGTGAACATCAGTGAAAAAAAGGAATCGCAGCCAGCAAATTTTGAATTTTCTTTTAGAAAGGAAAGGAGTATTTTTCCAGGGTGTTACCAATGAGTTTAGGAAAAGGCGAAGCCTAAAGGCTCTCAACTCTTTTAGTGAATATAAATGGGTGAGTGCAGTTCTACATCGTTTTTAGGTAGAGCGTTGAACACTTAAGGGTGCATTTTTGATTATTTTGAACCTGCTTTGGCAGTAGGGCAAGACTGTAATTGGGAGCCAAAGATTAAAAAGAAATTCTTTTAAATAAAGCAGCTAGCTTTGAGGGTTGCTAGGTTTTTAAGTTTCTCAAAAAATCAAAATTTATTGCTATTGCAGTAAGGGGCAATTTGCGTTGGGAGCAGTACGGAGATGGTCCAGTTGGGTAAATTAGCCAAATGAAAATTATTTGATGGGCTATAAAACAGCATTAAAAGAAATAAAACAAAGGGTGATTTTTAATCATGTGGAAGAATCACAACACCCACTTAAAAACCTGATCTAGGCCATCTAATGCTTTGGACAGGCATGTGCAGAAACCTGGGCCAGCAACACACAACATGCCTGAATTTATTTGTGTGCGTGAGTGTGTATGTGTATGTGTATGTGTGTGTTTCTCATCCCACCCAGGAGAGTGCCAAAAGGTACCGATACATCTTCTGTTTCAATCTAGAGACAAATCATTGACTTCTGACCAGATTAATCCACTCGTGCAAAGTCCCTTTGTGTCTGGGGAATAATTATCATAATAGACATTAGTAATTAGTTTTTGGTGTGATGTCAGCCAGCCTGGCAATGCCAATCAGCCACTGTCCTTGTCAAACACATCCCGGCTGTCTGGGCTTATTCAGCTCCATCTCTCTGATTAAAATAAACACTGATGCGCCACTCGGAAGCCATCTGTCCAATGTGCAACCAAAACTGGAATCTATTTGGAAGATCACACAGATGCCTAGACTGGCAACTGGGAGGTTCCCCCCTAAATCTCTTGCACTGGAGATGGTTGTGTTGTTGGAGGGACTCTTTAACTAGAACCTGAAGATTCATCCAAGATCTTAGGGATGGAATCAAGGATGAAATCGGTGGTGAGATGCCTCAAATTCTTAAGGAAGACACATGAATTGCAGCGACTTTTTTTTAAAGCTACGGTTCACTTTACCAGATGAAATCAATAAATAGACTGGAAATCCAAAGGCACCTGATGAAGTCACTAAAGTTTATGCCTTCTAGTAATTTAAAACAAAAACAAAAACCTGTTTTTTTCCCTCGGCCATACATTAAAAGAGCTCCCCTAGGAGGTTATGTTTGTAAGCCCCATTTCCAACCAACTCAAATTCCATTTCTCCTTTCTACAAGGCCACATTTGGAAATACTGCATCCAGTTGTGGTTGCTATGGTGTAAAAAAGATGTTGAGACACTGGAAAGAGTGCAAAGAAGAGCAACGAAGATGATTAGAGGGCTGGAGGCTAAAACATACGAAGAATGTTTGCAGGAATTGGGTCTGTCTAGTCTGATGAAAAGAAGGACTAGGGGTGACATGAAAGCAGTCTTCCAATATTTGAGGGGCTGCCACAAAGAAGATGGAATCAAGCCATTCTCCAAAGCACCTTAAGGCAGGAGAAGAAGCAATGGCTTTAACGTAGCTCTTTGTTTCATAAACCTCAAGTTTGACGAGGGGGGAAAAAAGATAAACCACACAGACATTCCTGCATTAATAATAATAATAATAATAATAATAATAATAATAATAATAATAATAATAATAATAATAATAATGATGATGATGATGGTGATGATGATGATAATAAATAACAACAATAATAATCATCATCATCATCCTAATTGTTGTCCCAATTGTAATTGTAGCCCTTAGAGCAATACCAAAAGGGCTGCCTCACTATTTGGAAATCCTGAATTTATCAGATTTGAATACCCTGATTCTACAAAAAACCATCCTACTTGGAGCAGCTTATATCCTCCGATGCTACCTGAACAGTTCCTCGGTCCTTGGTTGGACTCGAGCTGTTGAGCTATCAACCAGCCCCAAAGGCTGTGAATCTCACGAAAGATTAACCAATAGTAGTAGTAGTAGTAGTAGTAGTAGTAGTAGTTGTAGTAAAGCGAAAGGTTTCTCCTGTCCAGTTATGTCAGATTCTAGGGGGCACTGCTCATCTCAGTTTCTTAGTCAAAGGAGCTAGTGTTGTCCGAAGATGCTTCTGTGGTCATGTCACCGACACGGCTATAGGCCACGGCACATGGAACTCTGTTACCTTCCCACCAAAACGGTACCTACTGATCTACTCACAATTGCATGCTTTTGAACTGCCATGTGAGCTGGAGCTGGAGCAAGGAATGGGAGCTTGCCCCATCTGGTGGTGCTCGGGTCTCGAACCCTCTCCAGCTGACAAGGTCAGCGTCTTCTTGAACCACTGAGCTATTGTGCCCACCCACCCAACACATTCATTGCATGCTCCACTTTTTAATATACAACCCTTGGGACACACTTGTTAGCTATATTACAATCTTATTATATAGCACCTCTTGATCGCATTCTCTGGAGATTCAACTGGCCCTGATTTTGCTGGCATTTCAGAAAGCTTTAAAAATACGGAAGCCTACCTAGGCACGGGGTGGAGAGGTTAATTGAACCTGTGAGACTGATGGCGATTTATGGATGCCTTCTGTTGTCCTTGGTTGTCATGATGTGTTTTAACATTAATTTGTGCTGAGTTTTTAGCCCTAGGTGAGCCCTCCTGTAAGGTGGCCAGCCATGTAAATCATGTTAATAAACCCATAAATAAATAATCTGAAATAATATTTTCACACCTAAAATCCTTGGCAGCCGTTAGCATCTCCTGCCTCGCTGTATGGTTGCAACAGTGATCGTTACACATAGTCCTCAAGTTGCGACGACCACAGTTGGGTCCAAAATTTGAGTGGTGTGGTGGCCTAGAGATGGAGCTCTCGCCTCACAATCAGGAGGCTGTAAATTCAATCCTAAATAGAGGCAGATACTTTTCCCTCCGGGACCATTGAGATTATACCTCCTGAATATAACTCTGCATTGGGGACAGGAAGGGCATCCGGCCAGGAAACATTCAGCTCCATTCAGTTGCCTAGACTCCAACCCGCAAGGGATTATGGGGGTCATTAAAAGCCAATGAGTTGGGCCCAAAATTTATGTTGCGAAGCGAGACAGGGAATTTTGCCCCATTTTACGACCTTTCTTACCACCGTTGCTAAGTGAATCACCACAGGTGTTAAGTTAGGAACACGCTCACTAAGTGAATCGGGCTTCCCCGTTGAGTTTCCTCATTCGAAGGTTGCAAAAGGGGATCGGGTGACCCCGGCACACTGTAACCGTCACAAATACGAGTCAAGTTGCCAAGCGTCTGAATTTTGATCACATGACTGTGGGGAACAATTGTAAGTCTGAAAAACGGTCAACTTTTAAAAGTCAACTTTTTTCAGTGCCACTGTAATTTCAGTCACTAAATGAACTGCTAGAAACTCAAGGGCTATGCGGTATTTGGTAAATTTTGGAAGTTTGCAACAGCTCCACTTCTGCAACAGGGATCGTTCGGGCACAGAAATTTGTTGGATGCAACTTTTAAACGGAGGCTGCCTATTTTATTGGTCTTCCTTTACGATGCCAGTGAGGAGGCTATGGAAATAAACAAGCAAACGTCTGTATTGATTCAGTTAACGTCTGTCTTTTAAAACGTCACTGAGCGGTGCCCATAAACTTTCAACCGCCTATTTGTAGCTGGAAGAACTGTGTTTGAAAGAAAGCTGAGACATGAAGGGAGCTGAATCGTGCACCTAATAAGACTTACGGATCGGGAAGCTGTCCATTTCAATTTAATTCAGCTGCTTATTTTTTTCTGGGCTGCAAGCTTGCCTTTGCTCCAGTTTGCCAATTCAGCATACTAATAAAAATCCACATGTGCTTTAATGCACCTTTATTGCACTGCACACATTTTAATGTACCTTTAATGCACACATTTTTAGATCACATTGCTTAACATGCATGGGTCTTAGCATCGATATTCCTCTAACATTGACTGTTTCCTTGATACTAAACTAACGACTAACATGGGATACTGATAGTAATTCACAACATGCAATACTAAGAACTAAGAATTACTTAGCATCTTTTCTTTTATATGTACTGAGAGTATTTACACCAAGACAAATTCCTTGTGCGTCCAATCATACTTGGCCAATAAAGTATTCTATTCTATCTATTCTAACAGTGCACATCAGCGTGTAAAATACGCACTAAGAGAGTATAGATTTGGAAAATACGAAGGTTATGAACACCGCGCCGAATAATTTTTCCCATTCTGCTCTTCCTCGTCTTCTTATCGTTGCTATTTTGATCTACATAAGCAGCCCGCAGTCTACGAGGATTTGCATAAAGGAGTAAATAATGATACAGCCCGTGTTATTTTGAAGGCCCTGCTGAAACAGTTGCACAGACCCAGGCTCCAATTATTTGTTCATCCAGCTTAAGAAGGGAGAGGTGGAGGAAAAGAAATGAATTGCTGGAGGCTATGGCGGACGAGATGAAATCTCTTCCAGATACCTTACGAGGCTCATTTTGACAGGGGCTGTGATGGGCATCAATTTGTGATGAGCAGTGTAGCTAACTAGGAACACAAAGCCCACGAGCCTTAGGATAGGCAGGCTGGAGAGATGTCAGGCTCTCCCTCCCCAACCACCCCCAACCCATATTATCATGACCTCAGGGGTCAGCCCAAGACATTTAGGAGCACAACAAAAGGATTGCTCCCCTCCCTTTTCCAGATTACAGTCTACAGGTAGTCCTTGATTGACGAGCCTGACATTTCCCTTTGCTAAACGAGACGTGTTAAATTGGAAGGAACTTTAGAGGTTAACAGATTGACAGAGTTGGAAGGGACCTTATAGGTCATCTAGTCCAACCCCCCGCCCAAGCGGGAGACCCGATACCATTTCTGACAAATGGCAGTCCAATCTCTTCTTGAAAGCCTCCAGGGATGAAGCTCCCACAACTTCCAAAGGCAACACTTTTGTTCTATTTGGTTAATTGCTCTCCCTGTCAGAAAATTCCTCCTTATTTCCAGGGTTGAATCTCTCTTTGATCAGTTTTCCGTCTATTATTCCTTGTCTGGCCTTCAGAGCTTTAGAAAATAGCTTGACCCCTTTCCTCCTCTCTGTGGCAGCCCCTCAAACTATGGAAGATCTCTATCATGTCTCCCCTGGTCCTTCTCTTCCCTAGACTAATCCTGCCCTGTTCCTGCAACCGTTCTTCGTATGTTTTTGTCTCCAGTCTCCTCATCGTCCTGGTTGTTCTTCTCTGCACTTTTTCTAGAGTCTCAAAATCTTTTTATTATAGTTATGGTGACCAAAACTGGATGCAGTACTCTAGGTGTGGCCTTACTAAGGCTTTTATACAGTGGTATTACTCCCTTACTCCTTCTCCTCAACCACTACTCAGTACGGAATTCTCCTAATGTTCTGGGCAAACGACTATCTAGCCTCAAACCCTCCAATAATGGAGGACCCATAATTTCAGGCTGTTCCATTGTTTAATACAAGAGGTGGCATGCAAATATTTTACTATTGGTTCTGAGGGTGTGGCTAGGTGGGCCTGGCTAAGTGGGAATGGCCATGTGACTGGGTGGGTGTGGGGTGTTTTTTTTTTTTGCAGCACCCACCCACCCCCACTGCGCTCCAGTTTTTTTGCCTCCTGGGCCACAGGGAAGCCTCCTGAGTGAAGCAGTAAGACCGTGAAGGGGATCTGGGTATAGCTTATCGTCAGGAAAAAAAAGAAAGAAATACTGGTTTCGGCTGAACCAGTAGCTGTTTTTTGACTATGGGTTTGGCCGAATGGTGACTTTTTTTATGACTGGTTCGCTTGAACTGGGCCAAACTGGTAGAATACCACCACTGGCTTAATAGCTCTCAATCAATCCAAATGTAACAGAAAGAAGCCAAGGTCAAACATTTTATGGAACTAAAGGCCTGAAGTACCTTGTTGGTCTCGTTTATCAACCAGCCGAAGCCCCTGACGCCACATGCCACCTCCTTGGCCGAGACGTCCAGGCATGTGACAGGCTGGCCATAGACACAATGCAGGACTTTAGCTGGCTCTCCTTCTTTCAAGAAGTAGATGGTGTCTTCAGCGGCTACTACAGCAGCTGGGCAGCCCGAAGTTTGGGGCACAAGACAGAGCAAGCTGACCTGCAAAGAGTTAACGGATTGAAGAGAGAATTGAGTCTCAAGATATCTTCCTCCATCAACATTTTTCTTTCCGCTTCTCCCCCAAACATTGAAATAGCTGCCCTTTCCCCTTCAATGTCATGAGTTCCAATTCTCTCAGATAGGGAAGATGAGCATCTCAATAGGACCAAGTCTACTAACTCTGTTACTTCAATGGATTAGATGGCGGGTATGGGAAGAAGAAAGCTTGAGGGGTCCTTGGTGCTCTCTGAGCTTGGTGGTCTCTAGCAGATTTTTCATGACCCAAGTAGGTAACATCATCAGTGTTAGAAGGGAGGGGGGTTTGGAGAAGGGGGAGGGGGAGAATGACTGTGGGGTACTTGGTGGTCTTTGAGCTTGGTTGTTTCATGACCCAACAAGAAGGGTTGGGGGGAGGAGGAGGAGGAGGAAAATGTCTGTACGGTCTTTGCTGGTCTCTGAGCTTGGTTGTTTACTTGCAGAAATTGCATTACCCAATTAGGTAACATTATTAGTGCTAGAAGGGAGTTGGGGGAGCAGGAGGAGGAGTAGAGGGGGAGGGGTGGGGAAGGAGGAGGAGGGTGACCGTGGGGTCTCAGCTTGGTGGTTTTCTTGCAGATACTTCATTACCCAACTAGGTAGCATCATCAGTGCTAGAAGGGAGGAGGAGGAGAATGACTGTAGGGTCCTTGCCAGTCTCTGAGCTTGATTGTTTACTTGCAGAAGTTTCATTACCCAACTTGGTAACATCATCAGTGCTGAGTGCTAACATCATGAGCCCTATTTTCTGCAGGAAAACCCACCAAGCTCAGAGAGCCCCAAATGAAGGACCCCTCATTTCAACTCCGAGCTCCAAATATCCTCCTTTATTAGAAGAAAGCTTTGATGAAAGAGTGCCTCTGAAAGCAAAAAGCTTAGCACTAACACAGATGACCTCATCCTGGCAGATTCCAGATGTAATGGACCAGCCAGCACCCCCATCTCCATTCAGAATAATCTACTTTTTTTTTCAGCTGAAGGATTCAACCACCTGGACTCACCTAAGGGAACTTCCTTTGATCCTTTTTCTCCAATCAAAAAACAAAGAAAAAGACCCAAACATCTCCTCACCAGCAATCCAAACCCAGATGAGATTAACCAAAACCAAGATTAGCACTAAGACTAACAATCAACGCTGGAAGTTTTTAAAAAGATGTTGGATAACCCTTTGTCTGAAGTAGTGTAAGGTTTCCTGCCTAAGCAGGGGGTTGGACTAGAAGACCTCCAAAGTCCCTTCCAACTCTTTTATTATTCTCTTATCTTCTCCTCTCCCCTCCTCCCTCCCTTCTTCTCTTCTCTTCCCTTCCTCCATTCTTCACTTTTTTCCTTTCTTCTCTTCTCTTCTCACCATAAACAATACCCTAATACTACCAAATCATACAAAAAGCTAGCAGCCTAAGCAAGGAACCACCAAGGATGCTCCCACCAAGACTGACAGGGCAAGCCGCCTAATATGTTGACAGAGGGCCAATACCTTTCCTTTCTGGCACTGATGACGTTACCTAGTTGGGTAGTGAAATGTCTGCAAGAAAAATGAATTACAAATATTCCATCGATCTTTCCTTTCTTTTTTGTTTTGAGCTACATCTCTGTTCCCTCAACCGCACGGCGCATTGATCTTCACTAATTGGTTCAAGGTGATGTAATCCGACACGTTGAAAGGGCTTTTTCCTGCGGCTAACAAAGAGAACTCACCCATTTCTGAATCTCAAACTCTGCCAGAGTCCCCCAGTATCCTTTGTCGTTGGCACTTTCCACTTTGACCTGGAACCCGGCTGCCGTCGCTACCGTGGCCCCCTCGGTTGAAAGGGCCATACCCTGAATCTTCTGGTTGTGCTGGTACCGGTGGATTGGCTCAGAACCGACCAGCAAGCTCCACACTTTCACTGACCCTGCATGCCAAAAAGGAGGAAAATGGTGAAAATAGAGTCCAGGGTATAAACCTATCTCTCCCTATATAGGATACAATGCTGGTTCTATTTTCCCAATGTAAGCTTATTCTTGTGCTAATATTTTCAAACAGAATGGAACTTGTCCTTTTCAAAAAAAACACAAGAAGAGAAAGAAAAAGAACCTACTGTTTCCCCCAAAATTGGACTGAGGAACTTTATCCAATTGAGTTGCCTGTCGAAAGGAGCCATTGTCTGGAATTAGGATATGTGTGTGTGGAGACCTTGCGATTCAATCTGTTTCACTGCTATGGGGTTTCATGTACAATTTTGTTCTTAATGTGTGGCAGGGTTGTTTTTTTTAACCCTACATGTATTACTACCTATAACTTTGTCTAATATAAAACTTTTTATGCTGATAGTTTTGTCTCTCTAAAATGTACTTTTAAAAACTAGCTATGATATCCATATTTAGTGTTCCTTTTCTCAAATATATATTTCCTATTCTGTTCCGAATAGAATAGAATAGAATAGAATAGAATAGAATAGAATGGAATGGAATGGAATAGAATTAGAATTCTTTATTGGCCAAGTGTGATTGGACACACAAGGAATTTGTCTTGCGGCAAATGCTCTCAGTGTATCTAAAAGAAAAGATATATTTGTCAAGAATCAAGAATCATAAGTTACAACACTTAATAACAGTCATAGGGTACAATAAGCAATCAAATCTTACCAGGAAACAGTCAATATAAACCGTAAGGATACAAGCAACAAAGTGACATATAGTCACAAGTGGGAGGGAATGGGTGAGGATGATGAGAAGATTAATAGTAATAGTAATGCAGACTTCGTAAATAGTTGGATAGTATATTATCTCCTATGCTATATTTGTATATCATATCTATCTATCCATCCATCCATCCATCCATCCATCCATCCATCCATGTCTATCATATCTCTCTCTCTCGTATCTATGTATGGAGGCTTTCAAGAAGAGATTGGATTGTCATCGGTCAGAAATGGTGTAGGGTCTCCTGTCTGGTTGGGAAGGGTTGGACTAGATGACCTACAAAGGTCCCTTCCAACTCTGTTAATCTAATCCATCTTTTGGGACAACTACCCCATTTCAATTAAATCAACCTATTTAAGTAACAATTCTCTACTCTTATTCAATGAGAATTGGCTGTTGAGTGCCCCCATAGAAATTAAAAACTGCACTGAGAGTTAAGAAAGAGGCAGTGATAGAACTGTAAGCCATGAGCTAAATGGAAACTCATCAGTGGAAGAAAAGGGGCAGGAAATGAGGTTTTAACATATTACAGCTTTGTTTTATTGTGCCAGATTCAATTCAATGACAATAATAAGTTTTATTTTTTTTTGCCAGGCAGGAGTGACTGTACAGTCTCCAGAATGACATCTTTCTGTTGGAAGGGAAGAAACTTTTTTCCAATGTTTCAAATCTGTCTAAACAAGATAAATTTCTTGTGTGTCCAATCGTATTTGGCCGATAAAGAATTCAATCTTCTATCTATGTAAAGCAATCCTCAAAGTTTGCTATCAGGCTGCTCTCCGTGATCCTGAAAGCCAGCTGCCAGCCCTACAAGGACAAAAATCACCCACAAAATATGTTTTGGAGTTATACTGGTTCATACTTATGTGAACGGGAGTCATGTGTCCCGGGAGTCACGTGATTCCCCTTTGCAACCTTCTGGCAAGCAAAGTCGATGCGGGAGCTTGACTCACTTAACAACCGAGTTATCAAATTCAATGATTCACTTCATGATGGGGGCAAGAAAGATTGTAAAATGAGATGAAATTCCCTTAACAAATGTCTCACTTTGCAACAGATGTTTTGTACTCAATGGGGATCATCCGTTGAGGACTACCTGTACTAAGCCAGGGCTTTTTAAGCCATGGTTTTCTGAATAAACTCAGACCTCTGCAACTGTCTGGTTTGGCTCTGCAACCCAACAAGACAGACACAGTCTTCAGAGGATAATTAGGACTGCAGAAAAAACAATGGCTACCAACCTGCCTTCCATGGAAGACCTGTATACTGCATATGAAAAAGAGGGCTGTGAAAATATCTAGACCCCTCACATCCTGGACATTAATTGTTTCCATTCCAACCCTCAAAGCAACACTATAGAGCACTGCACACCAGAACAACGAGAGACAAGGATGGTTTTTCCCTGAATGCCATCATTCTGCTGAACAAATAATTCCCTCAACACTGTCAAATTACTTAGTAAGATTGTATTATTATTATTATTATTCTCATCCTTCCTATTACCTATCTCCTCCCACTTATGACTATAACCAGGTTGCTTTTATCTTTACAATTTATATTGTTTTATTTGTTTCCTAGTATGTTTTGATTTCGTATTAGTAATCTGTGTATGATTTGATTGCTTATAAACACCTTTGACTATCACTAAGTGTTGTATCTTATGATTCTGGATGAATGTATTTTATTTTTTCTTTATGTACACTGAGAGCAGATGCACCAAAGACAAATTCCTTGTGTGTCCAATCACACTTGGTCAATAAAAGAATTCTATTCTATTCTATTCTATTCTATTCTACATTCTATTCTATTCTACATTCTATTCCATTCCATTCCATTCCATTCTATTCTCTTTTCTTCTATTCTCTCAACCTGCATGATTGACAGAACTCACAGCACCTGGGTTCATATGTGAAATGCAGAATGGGTTAACAAGTTGGGCCATAGAATCTTTGCCTGACTGAATACAGAGAGGTCAAGAATTTCTTGTAAGTTAGATTAAAGCCACATCAGGGAGTGCTGGTTTGGCACCCCTGCTGAGTTGCAAATGTTTCTTCCCTCCACTGAAAGATAGCAAAGCCAAGAAAAAGGATAATGAGATGGCATCCCAGCAAATTTAGAGGATTATTTATGTGCACTTTGGTAAGGATTATTTCCATGCCCGTGAAGCACTTCCGCGTGGCGAAATAGCACCAGCAATCTCAGGAGCTATTTAATGGCGCTGCCTCTAAATATTTATGAGCCTCGTCAGGGGAGCGAGCACAATCGAAGAAGCCATTTTGGGGTGGGTTTTTTTGCGCGTGTGTGTTTTTTTATTATTTTATTAGGGAATGCATATTTAAATTAATCTATTTGCCTAAACAATTAGCCGGCTCGTTTTGTGCGCACGGTGCCAAAATTGCAATTAGACTTCCATCAACATGCAAAAAGGCCCGAATGAAACTGCCCCAAAGGAGTCGTAAGGCCGCTTGGAGTTGGATTATTCCAATTTTACTTCGAGACCTAATGGTAATTGTCTGGATTGTTTGAAAGGTAAATAACAACTAAGCTGGTTTTAAAAAATAAGAATGCCTATGGAACAGCAGCCGCCCGATATGGAGGCAAATTAACTCCTTTTTATAAAAAAGAAAAGAGTCTCATGAGCCACTAAGCCAACTTTTGAAGCCCAAAGCGGTCTGGGGAAAAACTGCACGTTAAAACTTTGTTCCACAGCCAGACTTCAACTTTGAATTTTACTTGGAGACTCTAGTCAAACATACCCTGTGATTATTAAGTGCAGGGACTGCTCGTAAGTCACTTTTTGTCACTTCAAATATTTGCTAAATAAATGGTTGTGTTGAGAACAGCCTGGATGGTGAGATTAACTCTCTACACTTGTCCTGGAACTCCAATTGCAAATCACTAACCAGTTCCCAAGTATCTTAACACAATTCCTCTCTAATGGCCAACGTAACACGGCTGTTATGAATTGATGTTTCGTTACCCAACTAGGTAACACCATCATTGCTGAGTGCTAACATCATGAGCACTGATAATGTAACCTAGTTTGGATTATGAAATGTCTGCAAAACAACCAAGCTCAGAGACCACCAAGGACCCCAGAGTCCTCTTCCTCCTCCCTTCCTCCAAACCCCACTCCCTTCTAACACTGATGGTACCACCTACTTAGGTAATAAAACATCTGCAAGAAAACCACCAAGCTCAGAGAACACCAAGGGCCATGTGGCTGTACTACGTTTCTCACCGATATGTGGAAATTTCTGCCTTTGTTCACCCAAATGCAGTAATGGGGGGAAGGCTGTTTTCTGTCCAGCCTTCTTTCCCGTGGCACAAAACTTTCCGCGGTGCAAAGCAGAATGGTTGAGGGTGGGAGGGCTAAAGCAAACAGTTTCCCCCCACCCACCCACCACCCTCCCACATCACCAAGGCTGTGGCTGCATGCCAGACCCAGGCAAGCATGGAGCAGATGGAGCCCTGGCACGGCCCCGACGGCTCCTGCATTAGCAGCATCTGCTCATTAACCAGAAATTCTTCCCTCGCTTTCTTCTAATGCTCCAGGAAAAGCATTTTGATTTGATTCATTTCGGGTAAGGCAAACGTGGAAGGCAATTAGTGGTAGGGAAAAGGGGGGAAAAAAAGAAGGAAAAAAGAAGAAGAATCAAACTGGATGCCTGCCAGTGCTGACAATGGGGAAACAAGGCAGAAGATGCAGAAAGATGGTCAGTTGGAATTCAAAACATCACAACTGTGGATTTGGCTGCCAAGGCTTCCCAGGTGTGGGCGGATAGATGGCAGGCAAGGGAGGAAGATGCCCACCGGCCGCAATAGTTTTCCACCCATCCTTTGATTTCTTCGCAGCCGATCCTGCATGACTGAGGCCATGAAGTTATGAAAGGGATGTTGGATCACACAGCCCAGGCACTGGCAACTCCTTTTCCCAGAAAAAGGGAATTTGGGTAAGATAAGAGTAGAATAGGATAGGGTAGGGTAGAGCAGAGCAGAGCAAAGTAGAACAGAACAGAACAGTGAGGAGGAGGAGGAGGAGAATGGACTGGACTAGAATAGAATAAACTAGAACAGAATAGCAGAGTTGGAAGGGACCTTGGAGGTCTTCTAGTCCAACCCCCTGCTTAGGCAGGAAACTCTACACAACTTCAGACAAATGGTTGTTCAATCTCTTCTTAAAAACGTCCAGTATTGGAACATTTACAACTTTTGGAGGCAAGTTGTTCCACTGGTTAATTGTTCTGTCAGGAATTTCTCCTTGGTTCTAGGCTGCTTCTCTCCTTGATTAGCTTCCACCCATTGCTTCCCATCCCACCTTCTGGTGTTTTGGAGAACAGTCTGACTCCCTCTTCTTTGTGAGATATTGGAAGACTGTTGTCGTGTCCCCCCATGCCCTTTTTTTCATCAAAGTACACAAACCAAGTTCCTGCAACCATTCTTTGTATGTTTTAGCCTCCAGCCCCCTAATCATCCTGGTTGCTCTTCTCTGCACCCTTTCCAGAGTCTCAACATATTTTTCACATCGCGGCGACCAAAATTGGATGCAGTAGTCCAAGTGTGGCCTTACCAAAACATTATAAACTAGTATTAACAAGTCATATGATCTTGATTCTATCCCTCTGCTGATGCAGCCTAGAACTGTGCTGGCTTTTTTGGCAGCTGCAGCACACGGCTGGCTCATATTGAAATGATTGTCCACTAGGACTCCAAGAGTGGGTGATTTGAGGCTGTTGGGGCCACCCATGACTGTCCCACTCAAAGTTCGGCAGGCCCTGAAGCTCAATTTCAGACTATGTTGTAGAAATTGAGCAGAGAATTGCTGGTTTGCAGTGGGTTTATTTTTTAATCAAATTATCCATGAAACTAGATGTGTGAAACTCCTCCTGCAGCCTTCAGGGACCCTCCTCCTCCTCATTATCATTTGCAAAAAGATAATCTCCTGTGGAAATGTTTTTAAAAATTCCCAAAGATGCCTTCTTGTCCACTTAAGATTACCTTTTTGCAAATTGGTGCGTTCCAACTGAACTGGACTTCAAAACTGCCATCTACGGGACCCTCAAGAAAATGTCTTTTGCTGGAAAGTGATATGTGTGTGTGTGTGTGTCTGAGAATATTACGAGATTGAGATTGCTAATGGGAGAGGGATGGAAATAAACGTCGATTTGCTGAATGGATAGCCAGTTAGGAAGGCCAGGATGTTACCCTGTGAAATGAGGGGTTTTTTATTCCTGTTTGTTTTGTCTGCTTTTTATTCGGGTTTTATTGGTTTTTAATTGCATGCTGATAAGAGTCGGTTTTTGAGTCGAAGCGGCCTTATAAATTGAAGTCATAAATAAATAAAATGACTTAATTTAACCTTTATTGGTCTGGGATGGCAAATCAAGAAGGAAATTACATTGCGTTAAATTAAATAAATGAGACTCGATGCGTCCCAGTGATGAGATGCGCCCCATCCACATATCTGCTAGAGGTGCCACATTACAACATCTGGAACACCATCAAAAACAGGAATATTGGAACTACCATTTCCTCTCCCCACCCCTTACTTCAAGCATTTGGTCCCTCAACAGATTTGTTTTGAAGTCAGAGCAACTGACAGATCCAGGATAGCCCCGTATAGACTGTGAATGGGGGTATTTGGGGATTAAAATAGCTCACTTAGAGCATTGTGCATAGTGGATCGGATCCATATTCTTCTCGATCAACATTTCTCCACCTTGACAACTTTAAGATGTGTGGACTTCAACTCCCAGAATTCCCCAGCCATGGAAGGGGAAGGGGAAGAGGAAGGCTAACAAAGGGGAGGAGAAGGGAAGAGGGAAGGGAAGAAACGGGATGGGAAAGGAAAGGAAAAGGAAAGGGGAAGGGAAGGGAAAAGGAAAGGGAAGAAAAAAGGAAAGGGAAGGGAAGGGAAGAAGAGATGAAGGGAAGGGGAAGGGAGGAAAGGCAAGGCAGAAGAGATGAAGGGAAGGGAAAGGGAGTAAATGGATGGGAAAGAGAATAAATAAATGAGGAAGGGAAAGGGGAAGGAAGGAAGGAAAAAGAGATTAAAGGAAGGGAAGGGAAAAAAAGGAAAATGAAGGGAAGGGAAAGAAAAGGAAAGGGAAAAGAGAATGGAAGAGAAGGGAAGGAGAAAGGAAAAAGAAAAGGAAAAGGAAAAGAAAGGACAGGAAGAGAGACATTTAGTTTTATGATGCAATCATTGGCATTTGGAGGTAGTATTTTACTGAATGTTTTCTGTTTGATAAACTAAGAATAAGCATCACCTGTGGTCTTCTTTTAACTATTGTATTTTGCATTTTTTATATTTTTGTAGCATTTATATAGATTTAAACTTTTTAATATTGGAAGCTGCCCAGTCATCCTGTAAGATGAGCGGTCCACAATTTTAATAACAACAAATATATAAATAAATAAAAGTAAACGTGAGTATGAATGGAAGAGACAGGAGAGATTTTATCTCTCTAGTGCAGTATCTGGTTTAATCTTTGTCTTACTGGCCCCTCTTTCCCTACATCTTGAGGAAAATAAAGAAAACAAAATATATATTAAAAAAAAAAACCCAGACAGGCCAAAACAAGCTGTTTCCTCATGACAAGCTTGGCTGGGCTGCAGCCTGGCACCCGTGCCTCCAAGCTGCAGCTCCAGGAGGAACTAAAGCCATCGCTTTAATGGGCACCGTGATCCAAGGCCTCCTAATGCAATGAAGGTTATCGGCCAACTTTCCCACATAAAGCCAAGTGTGAGCCCACACATGTGTGCGGGTGTGTGTGCGTACGTGTGTACAGAGAGGATTAGAATGGCTCTCAGAAAGAAAGAGAGAAAGAAAGAAGAGAGGG
>BHFT01005375.1:0-55857 GCA_004320025.1 Laticauda laticaudata
GGATGCTCTGAACAGCTCATGGGAGAAAGGGCGTTGGTACTTACCTGATATGCCCATTCTCTGTGAGCTGTGAAAAGTATCCAGCCCCACCCATTTTTTTCCATCTGGTGGGGTTCCGTTCCAGTCAGGGATCTAGATTAGGTGACGAGGTCTGGACTTTGGCACTCAGTCTTCTCAAAACTGGGGGACAGAGGAGTCCCATGGAGGAGGAGGAGTGTCCCAGAGTTTTAAGCCCAGCCTTTCCAGAAGAGACTGAAGCACCTCCCCATTTCTGGATGCTCTTCACAGCTCACAGAGAATGGGTGTATCAGGTAAGTACCAACGCCCTTTTACCTTCATTTCTGTTTGTCAGTATTACATCAATTACAGATTAAGTGAAGTTTTCTCTGCAGGTGTCCTCCTATTTCCTTTACTGAAAGAGTCCTTTTGCCCTTTGTTGGATTTCATGAGTCATTTTCTTCCCATTGCATCTCCTCAGGCATTCTCAGAGGATATCTTAAGTCCTTTGGTTGTACAGTTGTGAAGGATGCAATTTGACAACCACTGACTGAATACAATTAATAGGAAGTGCTCTGTTCTTTTAAAATGTTCTTTTAAAAAGTTTTAAAACTTTTTGTTTTTTTTCTATTATTGCTAAATGAGAGAGACAGAGACAGATAAAATGGAAATGAAAATGAAAATGAGTGGGCTTTCTGATTGTTTGGTTTCTTCAGGTGGATGATTATTGTAATTTTGTTCATATTGCTGAAGGTAAATAAAAATAAAAATGGCATTTGACTATTTTATGACTTCAGAATGAAGTTGAGGATTCACTAGATGTGAATTGTTAAAAGTGTGCATCTAAGGAATGTTAACAGCTGTGGATGCCTTTAAATGCAAATTTTAATTCAGATAGAATACATTGTCCTTAATCTAGAATCGGTTCTAGTATTTCTATTTCAACACAGATAAAAGTCAGAAGCAATAGCAATAGCACTTAAACTTATACACAGCTTCATAGTGCTTTGCAGCCCTCTCTAAGTGGTTTTACAGAGTCAGTATATTGCCTCCAACAATCTGGGTCCTCATTTTACCCATCTCAGAAGAATGGAAGGCTGTCAACCTTGAGCCTGGTGACACTGGAACTGCCAAATTGCAGTCAGCCGGCAGTCAGCAGAAGTAGTGGTACTACACTCTAGCTACTATGTCACTGAGGCTCAGGATGTACTTTTAACAACAATACTGTCAACAAAATGCTTCTGTCCACATCATGTTTATTAAAGTAGAGAAGACCTAATGTAGTAGATTGCTTTTAGACTATTAATATATCTAGCCTCTTACATTGTGTGGCAGCAATTATCTGGAAAAATAGGTTTTTTTTCAGTATCTCATTCATGTTTTCTATAGCTCTTCCTTTACAAGGATGGAATTTTTCCACACTGTCTGTTTCTCGAAGAGTTAGTGAGTTGATCTGTAAGCAAACTCAAATTGCAATTCATGCATACATAATAGTCTTACTTCTGTTGGATAATTCTCTTGGATGGAATCAGTTTGGTCAGTGGTTGATCACATCTGATGCGGAACTGCCATTTCTAGCAAAGTCTGGAGAGGTAAAATGAGTAAGAAATCACATTTGAAATCCCTATATAACTGTGGTTATGAATAGGAGAGCCACATTTTTCATCACTTTTATATACTTCATTTCTCATAAGAAATTGGCATTTTCTCTAAAAATAGATGATCCACCAGCTTTACATTTTCCCTTATGTCATTTCTGAAACAATTTATTCATCCTGTTTATGAATGTTTAAATGATTTTGGTAAATTCATGTCAGAAAATGAAGGAAGGAAAGATTATGCAGGTACCTAGCTTGAATAATACTGCAGTATTCCTGCAACATACAATTTAGGAGCATGCTGGTTTAAGGAGATCCAACCTAGCAAAGGATTCTGTGCAACAAATATCACTGCACTATGCTGCACCCAAAATCTCTGAATTTTTAAATTTGGCAATGCTTAGGTGTGCTGGAGATAGATTTTATAAAGAGAAATTTAAAACAATACTGTGTTCTTCCCAAAGGAGCATGAATAAACATTTGTGCCACATCCTATCATCTGTGTCCTGTTTGCATTATCGACAACATATTTAAAGCTTTTATACACAGTCTTGATGCATTTCTATAGCATACAGTCTTGAAGCTGAGGATAGGAAATGTTCCTTCTTTGCTGGAACTCTTATACTTTGAACAGCCTGTTCCCTGAAGTAAGAGTTGCTAAACTCTAACTCCCTTCCTGAAGATTGTTATACAATGACTTTGATAAAATATGAGTTGTTTTGTTTACTATTTGTTATGGATTTTTTATGTTTTCTCATTAAATTCTCTGCCTATAGAACTTGTTTGAGGTGGCGAGGTTAACATTCTTTAGGTCATTTACTCCCTAAGAGTCAGTTTTTTCAGTGTGGACCATTGAAAAAAATTGCCCTTCTGGTGTGATGTTACATATCATGACAACTCAAATGGAAATCAGTTCAGCTATCATCTTGAAGTTACTTAAATCAAACTGAATTTCTGTCCAATTTTGAAAAACAGATTTAAATCAAATCATGCAATATTTGACTCTCCAGATTTAATTAAATCAGGAAATATCTATGGTTTTATTGAGAGCCATTGTTGTGTAGTGTTTAAGATATTTGGCTAGAAACTAGGAGAACCTGAATTTCAGTGCCATCTTAAACACAAAGCCTTGGGCCAGTTACTTTCTCTCAATCCTGAGAAAGAGGCAATGGAAAACTACATCTGAAAAACCTTGTCAAGAAAACTGCAGTGATTTGTTCAGGCAGGCTCAGAGAATTAGACATGATTGAATGGGGGGAAATGGTTTTAATGAAGTGCTTTTATCTAAAACTAGATGGATTTATTTTCAAGCTCTCTATATAGTAAAATGTATGGAAAGGAAATTGATTGATTGATTTACATTAGCTTTCTTTTTTGCAACAAGATTGTTCCCCCAAAAAATACTTTTATATTTTATTATGGCATATAGCAGTGCACAGAGTTATGTGTTTGCTTGGAAAACATTGGAACTGAACTTTTATTTTTTATGCCATTTGGCAGTTTTCAGTTTTCCAATCCTGTTCCATTTCATTTTTGTAGCTTGAATGCTTGTTGAATAAAATATACTTTACTTAAAACTGTAATTCATTATCTGTAATAAAAAGAACTGTCTTATCCAAAGATAAATGGATGCAGATATAGATGTAGATATAGGATAGCTTGCCCACACAAATTGGGAAAAAGTAAGGAGGAAATACTGTATTTTTAACACTATAAGATGCACTTCCTCCCCCCCCAAAAAAAGTGGGTGGAAATGTCTGTGTATCTTATATTGTAGCACTGCTGCTAGGGAATACTGGAGCCTTTGGTGCCAAGCAACTGATTGGTTGTTGGATCGGCCTCCCAGAATACTGCCAATCAGCTGTTCTAGGTGGTGGGGATCACCACTGCCACCTATCGCTGCCCATTCTCCATCACCTGTTTGCCATCTACCCATTTGCTGCCCACCCGTTCACCACAGCCCATTTGCCACGGCCTGTTTGCTGCAGCTCAATGGGTAGTGGTGAATGGGTGGCGGTGAATGGGCTGCGGAAAATGGGCTGCAGTGAATGGGTAGTGGCAACCAGATGGCAATAGGTGGTGGTTGTGATTCCCATTGCTTAGAACAGCTGATTGGTGGTCTTCTGGGAGGGCTGCTCAGCTGCTCAGCAGTGAAAGCTCCAGTGTTCTCTGGCTGTGGCAGCAGCTTAGCTCAGTTGACCGGTGATGGGTGCAATGGAGCACAGCCCTGGCAAGCCATGTGCTGAAGCTACAATAACATGTTGAAACCGACAAGGTTGTTTGCTGTTTGCTGCAAGGGACACTAGCCAGATGAATACTGGTTGGATGCTGGGAAGCAGAGGCATAATTTTTTTCTTGTTTTCCTTCTCTAAAGGTAATGTGTGTCATATATTCTGGAGCATTTTATATGTAATATGTATAGTATATATAGTATGAAAAATGCGGTAAATTATTCCCATTCTCAGATTTGGTTAATTTTTTTAAGAAATTTTGTGGATTCTTGGGGACATTGTATATTGTTTGGATATCAGTTGCTTAGAACAAATATTGTATGTTTTTGGGTCAACACCAGTTTGAAATTATTGAGCTTGTGCAACTGGTCAGAACTTATTCATCTGAAGTGCATCACTGTTTTCTTGAGGAAGGAATTTAGCCTCAAATAATGTAAAGCCAAGAAACAATAAATCAATAAAATAATAAAAAGTTAAACACATTTTTTTTCCTGAAATTTTGCAGATTTAATTTCCATAGAAGTTGATAATATTGGTATGAGATAAATTTTAACTTTAAATAACCATTCAGACACTCAAGCACCAACATAATGATTACTTATTTTTATAATTGATATACCCATCTATTTGATTGTAGGTCATTCTAGGTGACTACCAATAAAATTTAATCAAATAAGTTAATATTTCCTGATTTTGGAGCATATGGGGGAATCAATTCCCTCACTGTATCTAGAATTCTTTTCATTTCTGTCAGGCCTTTTCTATCATTACTCTTTTATTACACTCTTATTCCACTAAGCTTATGACAACTTCTTTGCAAAGGCTTCTTCTCAAGATGTTTTATAAGTCCTATGAGTCTCTATCTATACTTACAGCAGGATAGCCACCTAAATCTTTCTCTGAAAGAACCTGAAAGTATTCACTGGACTGACATATACCTTGACAAGAAACTGGAGAGAACTGACAAAAAGCCCAGATGTCAGGTATAGCTTTTGGGATCTTAAGGTGGAAATAAGGGAGGAAAAAAAAAAGAAGGAACAGGCAAAGGAGAATTGTCCAAGCTGCAACATTCAGCAGGTAACTAATAGTCTTCCTTCACAAAGTGTTTGTACCATTGAGTTTCTGCTATAAAATGTAGGCTGGCTGTGTCTCCTCCTGGAAAAGTGCAAAAAGTCATGCTCCCTCTAAGTGATAAACTTGGTATAGAGTAAAAGCTTTCCCCAGGAGGTGTGTTATTGTGAGTTGCTGCAGCAGAGCAAAAGGAGCATTTATCTCCATAGAGGTAGCATTTGACTCTTTGTGGCTCATACAAATCTCTTTTAAAGAGATTTGATCAACAAATCTCCATTGATCAACATTGATCAACACTGTCAGTACTATTAGTAGAAGCAACAATGCAGAGCATATTTGTAAAAACATGGATAGGAGAAGGAAGGGGATAAGATAAATTCTCCACGAATCCTCCAAATTCTGTAAGAGATTTAAACATACTGGAAGACAAAAATATTGGCTAAAAAAAGCAAGGAACCACTCTATTTGACCTGCTGATTAGAGCAGGCTTGAGGTAATCAGTAAAGTGAGTACTCAGTAAAGTGAGCATCTGCTATTATCAAAGAGCATGAAGGCTAAGCCCATAAAGTCAATTTGTACAAAAATTCATACTTGGACCTGTCCCAAGACTCCAAAATAAATGTACTCTCAGTTCATCAATCTAAAAATTGGAAAGCGTATATATATATATTTCTTTTCTTAAGTTTCTGCTGGTACTTACATGTATGGTATTCAGCTTTGTTCGGGTATTTTCCTACCTCATTATAGTTGTGCTTTTAAAGTTGGAGCAAAATTTCAGCAGAATCTCATCTGCCATCATCAGGCTTCCATATTGTGTTCGTCTGTGAGTCAGACTTTTACAGTTTTAAATTTGGGGCTATCCTACTGCTGTGCCAGAATGGTTTTTTCTTCATCCTGATTGGTTGGGAGACTTGGTCTGTGTTTGTTGATCTTGGAATTTGCCTGTGGTTCTGCTTGATTGGTGTTTCTAATATCTTTGGCCTGTTTTTGTGGCTTTTTTGTTTCTTTGATTGACTGCGCAACATTGGTTTGCCTGTATTGAGGCTTTTTAGTGCAAGCTTGGCTCCCAGTAAATGGACGGCTATCCTTTATTAGGAACTAGTTTTATCTGGGTGCCTGGTTGGGGTGTGTTTGAGCTGGAGGTGTCAGGGGGAGAATTGTCAGTATGTTAGTCAGGGTGCAAAGTTCAGTCTTTATGTGTGTCTTGTCTGCCCAGGCATATGGTCTGGCAATTAGTGTTTTTGGCCCAGAGTTTATTCTGTGCTGGGTGGTGGTTAGGGTTAGGTTAAGGTTAGGGTCAGATGAACACATAACAGAGCCTGATTGATGGCAGATAAGATTCTGCTAGAAACGTTGCTACAAATTTAAAAGCACAACTATAATGGACGCTGGAAAAATACCCCAAAAAGTGGAATACTAATATATAAATACCGATACCCTGTATGTGTATCTATCTATCTATCTATCTATCTTCTATCTAAATATATATATATATATATATATATATAATATAATATATATATATATAATATATATAATATTATAATATTCCGTTCGGGTATTATCCACGTCCATTGTAGTTTCTGTTAAAGTTGTTAGCTCATTGTAGTTCTGTTAAAGTTGTATATATATAAAATATAATAGTACATATATATATTGCTGTAGCTTCCTTTCGGGTATTCCCACGTCATTTAGTTCTGTTAAAGTTGTAGCTCATTGTCAGTCTTTTAAAGTTGTATATATAAAAAATTATAATAAATATATATGGTCTGTTTAGCTTCCTTCGGTATATCCCACGTCATTGTATTTCTGTGTAAGTTGTAGCCAACTATTTCAGCAGAATCTCATTCTGCCATCCATCAGGCTTCTGTATGGAAGAAGTCTGTATTACAGAAGCCTGATGATGGCAGATGAGGAATTCTGCTGAAATGTTGCATAACAACTTTAACAGAACTACAATGATGTAGGCGATAAATACCCAAGGAGCTAAAAAGCACAAATGTAAGTAACCGCGAGAGCTTAAAAAACATATATATATATAATATATATATATAATATATATATAATAATATAATATATATATATATTATATTATATATATATAATATATATCAACACATGAAAGTCCTCACTAGTCCAACACATGGGAAAACCACAGGTTCACAACATCAACTTCAATGCACTAAAACTCGAAGCCACTATAGAAAACCCCAACCACAGAATCATCAAGAAGCCATAGAGACTGAAAAAAAAACCTGAAAGCAGAATAGAAGAGATGATTCCCAGCAGACGTCAATCATTTGGAAACCTGCACTCTCAAAAATAGGAAGATCTCCACCCCCTGCCACAAAACAGACAAACAAATGAGCACAAAACAGACTCCCTGGATGCCTCACAATCAAACACCCCCCACAGGCACCCAGGTGAAACCTAGCTATGCTGATGAAGAACAGCCATCCTTTCACACAAGCCAAGCTGCAACTGAAAGCCTCCAACACAAGAACAGAGTGTTGCCAGCCAATTCAACAATCCACAAAACAGACAGAAGAAACAGAAACACCAATCAATCAAACTCCAAGTCCATGTGACACAGACTCAGGCTTCCTAGCCAATCAAAAATAGACCAGCCTCGAATTTGAAACCAGGAGCTGTGAGAAACACATCCATACAGACGCCTGAATGATGGCATGAGATTCTGCTGAAACATTTTGCTTTACAACTTTAACAACACTGAATGACATGGGATGAACCGAAGAAGCTGACAGCACCAACCACACAAATATATACACACACACCACACCACACACAACACACACACAGCACACACACACACACACACACACACACACACACATATATATATATATAATATATATATATATATATATATATAATATATATATATGTGCTGTTTAGCTTCCTTTGGGTATTATCCCACATCATTTAGTTCTTTTAAAGACTACAATGACGTGGGATAATACCCAAAAGAAGGTAAAACAGCACACATGTAAGTACCCGCGAAAGCTTAAAATATATATATATACATATATTTGTTTTTTTAAGTTTTCACGGGTACTTACATGAATGCAGTTCAGCTTCCTTCGGGTATTTATCCACGTCATTGTAGTGCTTTTTCAAAGCTTGTAGCAACATTTCAGCAGAATCTCATCTGCCATCATCAGGCCTTCTGTATTGCTGTAGTGTAGTGTATGATTATTGCTAAAGTGTAGTGCTAGAAATCTTTGTTTAACTGATCCAATAGAATCTCTTACTGTGGACCTTGTCCTGAGTTAGAGCCAGTAAGAAGATTCAATTGATCAGTTAAACAAAGATTTGCTAGCAACTACATCTGGAATTGAGCAGCAAATCCACCGCTCTACTTGGGATAAAGATAAAACAACTTACAACTTGGAGAGCTGAAAACCTGAACCACTTACAAAAATGCAAAAACTCTTGAAGAAACTAATGAAAATTAGAACATGACAACAAACCCCCCAACAACTCACAACACACCTTGAAACAATTAGTATATAACGTTTCCAACAGAAACTCACTCAAAACAGAAACCAGATTCCTAACCAAAGAGATCTAATTATGCCATAGCACCCAAAAAAATCCCCACAGAATCCATCTATGTCAGTAGAATCCTGCCGAACCAAATAAATACAGATGAAGCTGACAGAATAAGACAACCAGGTTCAAAATCTTATGCACAAGCAAACCCACGAAAAGCAACTTGCAAAAAAGATGAACTCAAAGCACTACAAACTCTGAAAAATGATAACAGCATAATCATACTCCAGCAGATAAAGGAATGCCACAGTAGTAATGGACAGAAAAAGACTACAAAACAAAATTGACAGCCTACTCCAAACTCCACATACAACCTATAAATACGACCCAACCACATATCTGGAAAAATTAAACCAAAAAAGAAAATAATAACCAGCCACATAAGCAATAGAAATCCCAACAGACGATCATCCCAAGAGAAAAATCTTCTAGATGCCCAAATTATACATCCTCCAAAAATACACAAAGAAGGCATAACTCTCAGACCCATAGTCAGCTCCAAAGGAGCACCATTACAAAACCTAGCTAAACACTTCGCAAAACAACTACATCCCCATGTAAACCGCAGCTTATATGCTACAAAACTTCATACCACTGTCCGAGAATGATCAAGATCTACACGTGGAACAGAAGATCTGCTTATAATTTTCGACGTGGTTTCACTATGTCACTCATACCGATAAAAGAAACTCTTGAAATCCTCAAAAATAAATACAACCAGCTAACCCTCATGGACTAACAGAACAACTGCTTAACCAACACAGATTTCATGATACAAAGGACAAAGATACAAGCAAATTGGAGGAGCCCCTAGGGGATCACCAACTGTCAACCCGTTCATTGCAAACCTCGTTCAGGAAGATTGCGAATCCAGAGCCCTGGCTAATGCACCCAAACTATGGTAAGACAATCGATTGACACATTTTGCTGATTTGGCCAATTGAAAAGAAACTACTATTCCTAGTTTACTAATCTACAAAAGAACAGATGGCACACTGGGACACACCGTATACCAGAAGAAAACACACACCAATCGCTTCAACGTCCAATCCACACCAACGCACAATAAATGTGCCATAATAATCCAGAACAAACGCTGGCCAGACTAAGACACAACATAAAGACGGAAACTATGCACGCCTGACTAAAGTCCTGACAGCAATGGCTTCCACAAAACAAAATCACCAAGCTTGATCCACAAAAACACACTAAGACATAACAGAGACCTACAGATCCAACAGACTATGGGAACAGGTGTTCTGCTTACATAAGTGGTACTACAGACAAATCAGTAATACTACACGAGCATTCACATCAATGACTGCCTTCAAAACAGAAAAAAATCCCGTCTAGAAACCCCAAAGATAAAATTGACCTGGAAAACCCAGGCATAACGCGAAGTTCCCCTCATTATCGGCACATATACATTGGACGACCAATAGAAGAATAAGATATCCACCTGGGTGAACACAAAAATTGTAACAACTGGAACACCACCTCCTCACTAGTCAACACATGAAAACCACAGGTCACAACTCAACTTCAATGGCACCAACAACCCTACACTATAGAACACCCGCAGTCTAGAGAGCCTAGAGAGTTGAAAAAAGACCTAAGCATGAAGTAGAAAGAGATTGATTCCAGCAGACTGTCAATCATCTTGGAAGCCTTGCACTCTCAATAGAAAATCTCCACACACAAGCAAAGCCGGCAAACACCTGGGCCACACAACAGACTTCCCTCTGATACTCCAGCTCAAACACACCCCACCAGCCCCAGATGTGAAACACTAGCTTCCTAATATAGATAATAGCGTTTCACTGCGAAGCAAAGCTGCACTGGGGAAAAGCCTTCCAATACAGGAACAGAGTGTTGCCAGCAATCAAAGCCACAAAAACAGATTTAGAAGAAACCAGAAACACCAATCACAAATTCCAAGATCCAATAAACACAGACCAAGACTCCCAACCAATCAGGATTTTAGAAAAAAAACATCCTGGCAGCAAGAATAGGCTAGCTCAATTTAAAACCAATGACTGTGAGAGCCTTGACCCACATACAACTCAATCAGAAGCCTGATGAGGCAGATGAGATTCTGCTGAAATGTTGCTAACAACTTAAAAGCACTACAATTGAACAGCACACATGTAAGTACCCGCGAAAACTTAAAAAAACATATATATAACATATATACATATATATAAAATTCGAGAAGAGATGGAAAAATTAAAAAGTTGCACGCATTAGCACTTTATAACTGAACCCCCAGAGTATTTTCTAGACAGGAAAGAGCATCAAAAATTACAGAGAATCATCCTTATAGACACAACTGACAATTTCCGTGTGATAGATAAACTCTTCTTTCTTACTTGTATAAGGTGATTCACTGACATCCTATAAAATCAAAGTAATTTGTTTTTTTCCCTATGCAACAAATTAAATTTACTTTCTATGAACCATAAAACACCTTTTATCCATCCCCTTCCAGATTTGGAAGACCATAAAGGAAGATAAGATAGTTTATAAATACATCATATCCGATTTTGGGCTTATATTATGGTTGTACAGAAAATGGAGAAACCAATTGCACAAACAAAAATAAAAGTATTTTTCAGCAAAAGGTCTGTGTCATCCTGTTCTAAACATTTTACCTTAACTTGAATTTGTGACATTATTATTATATTTTATGTTGGTGTCATAGTCAGCCAGATGTTGAAACTGGATTTGGCATTTTGCCCATCTATCAAGTTCTTCCCAAAATCTGGAATAGACAGATGCTGATTTTTAATAGTAATAAATATATCATTACAAGATTGAAAAGTTCAGCATCCAGGTCTTTATATCTAGCTATTTTCTGCAGTATTTTTTATTCTGTATCCAGATACTGCAATATCCATTATTCAGACTTCTTGTCTTTCTTATCAATCATGAGATCTAGGGTGCTGGATGGCAAATGCTTATGTGCTTGAATCTTAAAGTCCCAAAGCTCTTTGGCTTTCTTCATTTTGTATATGTTGTGGTCTCAGCAGCTCTTGTGGTCTCTACCATTGCAGGCAAATGGTATTTCTTATAGATATTCCAATACACTATTGTTGCTACTTTGTCATGCTGTTGTTTGTAATTAGTCTATGCACTCTTCTTGCAGAAACGAACTACATGCTTTTTTAAAAATTTCTTTGCAGAAACATTTACTATCTTTTGCTGTATTTTTAATTATGGCTTTATATACATTTCGTATTAAATGTATATTTATTCTTAAGCTTTGGTGTTTTTTAACCAGAATTAGCCACTCTCTCTTTTTTCAGCTTTTCTGCTCTTAGCCATTGCCAGGTCTTGTTATCTGCTTCAACTGATGGACTTTTTAGTATACTGACTATGCAATACCTTGCTTTGCCAGGTCTGTTTTCTAATTTTTATTTAGTCTTTCTTATCAGACAGTTTGGTCTCTTTGGTATTCATTAAGCATTCCTGATATAGTCGCTTCAGTGTATTTTCTTCAAAGTTCTTCAGGTATTTCTTCAATACTCTTTTTCTTCTTCAAATATCTGGTGAATGTAATGTTGCACACTTGCCTATTTTCCTTCGTAAGTAAAGTCTGTCAACATTGCTACCTGAATAAAGGGCATGATTCATTGAAATTATTTTTCTGATGTTCCTATCCTTCCTTATTGCCTGTTGTAGTTCTACGTGAGTCCATATCATTATTCCAGCTGTATATCCACTGGAATTGCCAAGGTGTTCATTCTCTTGCTGGTGTTTGAATCACTGAGTTTGGACTTTAACATCACCTTCACTCCACTGATGTATTCACTACTATCCTTCTGTTTGACTTCAGTGTGCTTGGTGCTGTGAACCTGAGATATATACCAGGTATTTGTAGTTATCCTCTTCATTCAGACTCTCAATGTTATTTCCATCTTGATTTTTTAAAGTTTTCATTGTATGATGAAGATGCTATATTTGTCTACTCCAAACTCCATTGCAATATCTTAGCTGTATGTTCAGACAATGTTGAGCAATAATTTTATTTCATATGGTATTTTCCATACAGCTTCAGATCCATAAAGAAATGTGTTAGTCTGACACATGTTTTTGATGTTTGATAGCCATGATCTGTCTTGTTCCATATTGCTGACAGGGTAGTGCTGATAGTGAGTCTTCTTGAAAGATTCTTGTCTTTCAAAATTGACCTGTCCCAATCTGTCAACATTGACAAGCAACTCTATCTTCCAATGTGCCATTGATTTTAAGCTTCTGATATTTTTACTGACTCCTGTTATTTCTAGGCACTTCATTTCCAATCGTATGGAAGGAAGTTGAATGTCTTCTTATAATAAATCCAAGCTATGCTCACATTTGTCTTCCTTCTCTTAATTTTCCATTCTTCTTCAATTAGAATGGAATTCTTCTTATTCGTCAGTTAGGAATTGTTCAGTTTTTTGCTCAGATGGAAAGAACTGTTTTCGACTATATGCTGTTGAATTTCATCAATTACCATGCCAGTTAGCAATGTGAAAGTTGTTGCTAAGCAGGTCTGACTTGTAGTGGTCTGGTGCCACTTTTGTTTGATTTTTTTAATTATCAAATATGTTTTGACAGATGTTAATCAATTAATTTAATTTAATTTAAATTTAATTTAATTTAATCTCTTTGTGATATGTTGTAAAACTGCTTGGCAATGAATGAGTATTGACCAATCAGAAATTTCATCCAAAACCCATGCAGTTCCTCTTCTCCAGTACTGACCAATTCTTATCCCTTGCCTTTTATTCACCATTTCTGTTTGTATTCATTTAAACTGTTTTCTCATCCACCTCCTTGTCCAAGTTACAATCTCATTATATGTAGATTTTATTGTGCTACAGCTTGTACCCTTAACTTCATTGTATCTTTTATGTCTTTTAATGACATTTAACATTGGAAACCAGGGAGGCTAGTGTTCTTGCACACAGAGTCAACTTACAATTAAATAATAAAGAACTTTTTATTCCATGATAAACATTTGCCCAGATTTCTCTTCTCCTTTAAAATAATTTCAAAGCAAATTCTCTTCCATCAACTTTAATTAAAATTTGTTTTAAAAAATGAAGGACAGTATTCTGCCTGCACTAATATCAACAGTCTCTTTGGTAAAAGACTACAAACCAAAGTCACAGCAGTTCTGAAAATTTGAGCTTAAGGGGCTTCCAATGGAACAGGTCTGAATATAAATTTATAGTGCTCATTTTTGTGGCAGTTTTTGACTGAACATTTTGTGACTTGTTGAATTATGGGCCAAATGTCTAAAAACTGGTGTCTTTACTTGAGTGGTCATTGGATACTGGGAATTATGATATATATATCACAACAGACTGTTAGAATTTGGAATAACTCAATGGTTTGGCTGCATTGCTTGAAGCATCTGGAATTATTTACACTGTGGGCATTGTTTGTAATGCATCTGCTCCCTTTTTGTGGTAACTTGGCTTAGGAAACTGATTTGTGTTAAGCTGATGGGGAATGCTACTGAATTGTAGCTAGAGTCAGTTGAAATATTAACATAACTGAACTCCGTTACTCAAATCTAAAATTCTACTTCATACCTAATGGCCATAAAGCAGGGAATTGGCTAAATTTCTTTATAAAAGGAATTTCAGAATGGAGGTTTGAGGCATTGAAAATGCCAGATGCCCTTTAGATCACAACAAGCAGAACATGGCTTTATCAAACAAGCACATGTTCCTTCAAATATTCATAATCAGATAAGTGAATTAAGCCTCTCTTCAGAGTATCTACAGTTATAATTTACAGTTTCAACATAAAATTCTACCAACAGATACAGTTCCCTTCAGTGTGTCCAAAAGAAACTTGACAATGACAAAAGCCAATGTGAACGTTCAATGTTGTCCAGACCTTTGAAGAAGCAGGCCAAATTTCCTATCATCCCCCAGTGAGCCCATGCTAAGTTTATAAACTAAGTTTATAAAAAAACGAAGCTCAAGCATGGAGGCTCACTGGTGACTTGGCCAGTCCTTGTCTCTCATTGCAATCTACCTTTGAAAGGCTATGATTGTGGAGAAAAAGTAGAGGAAAAAATTATATGTACCTTGTGCATTTGAAAGAAAAATAGGGTATAAATAAAACACAAATAAATAAGAAGTAAATAATACATTATTCAATATATCCAGGATCATATTGGTATTTGAGTGGAATATATAAAAAGGAATATTTGTTTTGGTGGCAGTGGCAGTTGCTGCTGTTCCAAAGGGAAGAATCCAAAATCATTCATTCAAATTTTTAATGATTTTGAATGAGCATTATAAATAATTGTGATGAGTGACTGTGAGGGAGATTGCTGTCAGAGAGTCAACATAAATCTGAACATTTATTGGTGTCTATTCTACAAGCAGCGTCACAGTAGTGTCACAGGTGGGAAGGGCCTATTCCCTATAATGTATCTTTGCATAATTAACATCATGCATCTGTGTGTCTTGGTCTATACTCATGCTGCCCAGATGGCCACTGAAGCATCTTTGGACAATGCTGGCTCCCTCAGATAGGAAATGGAGATGACCTCCCACCAGAGCTGAACATGACTGAGTAGGGGAAACCTTTACTGGCTTATTAATCTAAACTGGTTTATTAATCTAAATTTGTAAAATACCATCTTAACCATCAAATCCACCAGATCATCAAGTTACAGAGATGGATTCAAGACCATTTTCAAATAGCATTTCTTATTTCTAATTGAAGCATGGGCTCTTTTAGAATATACTTCATACCACTTTCTCAGGCAATGACCAGCCTAGCAATAATATTCCCATCCTTTTAGAATCTGAACCTTTATCCAGAAGAATAGAATTGAGTCTGAATTGAGATATAACAAGAAAAAGGAAATTAAATGCACAAAAATCAAAACTCTTGCTATCAAAGCTGCCTACTCCCGCATCAAAATCAAGATAGAGGCACAGACCTAGTGTCTAATATTTGTTGTATTTTCTTCCATTCATGCTTCCTTCAAATCCTGGAGTTGATGAGAATGAGACCTTAGTCCGAATAATATCTACCTCATATAACAATGCAAAATATACATCATGGACACATAAGGTTAATTTGGTATGTGCTGAATGTTCTTTACATATACTATATGATGGAAGCATAAATGAACATAGATAAAATTACAAAAGTACTGTGAATTATTGTTTTACTCTTATGAGTGTACAATAGAAGAGAAGAAAACAACTCAAATAGTTCAAGAAGAAGAAACAGGAGTCATCTTCAATATACAGTGTGGCCACTGTACAGCCACTATATAGGACAAACAGGCAGAAGACTAGCAAAGCATATCCATGAATAACAACTAGAAGTCAGAAAGACACATTGAAAACTCCTTCATCTCACAATACATAGACAAACTCAACTAAGATTTAAACTGGGAAACTGAGCATCGTAGACCAAACTAAATCCAAAAATTATAGGGAAATCCTGGAAGTTTAACACTCAGATAATCAGCCATCAATGGATATATAGAGATAAAGCACACATGCACCATTCAGAAGAGCCAACAAAAGCTAACAAGAAAACAAAAAGATGAAACATATCCTGACCATCAACCAACATTCAGATAACCAGAGATTAAAACGAGACAAACAATCAAGCAGAAAATAATTAAGGAACTACCAAGGAGAAACCACTAGCAGACCAATACTGAGAGTGCAAGTTACTTTATATAAAGAGGAAGCAAACCTCATATTCACGAACACTGATAATGTTACCCAGTTGGGTAATGAAGCATCTGCAAGCAAGTAACCACACTCACAGAATACCAAGGACACCATAGTCTCATAAATGTTGCATATTTACTGTTAACATTATGTTGAAGTAGTATTAGATCTCTTCACTTGCTCTACTCTTCAGTTCCAGTGAACATTAGACATAATCTGTCCACATTTTCAGTTTCTGCATGTAAACGGAACTAAACTACTGGGTTGCATATACCAAGGCAGTTGCAGAGCAGCAGCAGCAGCCCAAAAAGCTAATGCAATCCTAAATTGTGTTAACAGACGGATACAATCAAGATCAAGTGAGGTACTGAAATGCCATTCTGTAAAGCCTTAGTAAGACTACATATAGAGGACCACATCCAGTTTTTGGGGATAGGCAAGGTGTGCTTCTTATCCATTTTCTGGAACATGGTGCAACAATAAACTCTGTGAGGTATTGTGAAATGTTGCAAAAACTAAGAAAAGCAATTCAGAACAAGCGTAGAGGAAAGTTACGCTCAAAAATTTTGTTTTTGCATGACAATGCCCGACCACACACAGCAAATCGCACTCGAGAAGTCCTGAATGCTTTCAAGTGGGAGATTTTTCCTCATCCGCCCTGCAGCCCCGATCCTGCACCAAGCGACTACCACTTGTTTCCGAGGATGAGGACCTGGCTTGGAACACAGTGCTTTGATGACGACGCAGAACTGTGGGCAGGCGTGACTGATTGGCTCAAATCTCAGGCGACTGAATTTTATGACAGTGGAATTACAAAGCTTGTTCACCGCTATGATAAGTGCCTCAATTTGTTTGGTGAATATGCTGAAAAGTAGTATTTAAGTGTCACTTTCAAGTGTATATAATAAAAATTTTTTCCTACACTTTGTTTTTTTTTCTATCGCAAAACGTAATCAATTTTGTGGATGGCCCTCGTATATCCTTTGGAAACTCTCAGGGTAAGTAGGAGTCAGTCTTAGTCTTTAGCCTTACAAGGTTGTTGTAATAAAATAAAGGAAAATATCCATAAAAGCTTTTTGGAATATAAATCAAATAAATAGAAAGAATAGAAAAATAGATCAGCATTTCTATTCTGCTGCTTCAAGTACAATTATATGGAGTTGCCACTTTATGGAAACAGATTAACAGATAATCAGAGTTGGAAGGGACGTTATAGGTCATCTAGTCCACCACCACCTGCCCAAGTGGGAGACCCTACACCATATCTGACAAATGGCAGTCCAATCTCTTCTTGAAAGTTTCAAGTGATGGTGCTCCCACAACTTCCAAGGGCAAGCTGTTCCATTGGTTGAGTGTTCATTCTTCATATGTTTTAGTCTCCAATCCCCTAATCATCCTGGTTGCTCTTCTCTGTACTTTTTCTAGAGTCTCAACATCTTTTTTATAGTGTGGTGAACAAGTCTCCACATGGAGAGTCCACATTGACCCAAGTCTCGTCTCCAGTTACGATTCGATCAAGAAATGAATCTCCATCTTTGTCATTAGAGTACAGAAATGTCAATGATGCGGCCATACGCTGACTCTTGTGGTTTTCTGTCAGGATTTTTGGCACCCATCTTGCACAAAATTTGTGGTAGCCTAGCTTTTGTGTAACAATTTCATGCAATAAACTGCATGAAATTTGTGGAAAACTAAGCGAAAGGTCCATTACTGTGAAACGGCGGTTTTCACGAATCTTGTCATCGACTTTCATGACCAGTTCATCAGTCAAAATGCTCGGACGTCCACTCCCCTGTTCATCATGAACGTTAGTTCGTCCATTTTTAAAACTAATGCACCATTGGTGCACTCCACCTTCAGTGATGATGTTGTCCTCGTACACTTCACACAGTTGCTGAAAAATTTCAATCAGTTTATGGTTTTTTTGCCAACAAAAACCTTAGCACTGATCGCACCTCACAACTCACAGGATTTTCAATTGCAGCACACATTTCAAACGTTTGCTGTGGAATAACAGGCAATGATATGAACCTCCCACTAGCACGTCTAGATGCAGACTAAGCAGCGGACGCACAGATCAAAGATGGCCATGCTAGCTCCGCCCCTTCTTGCTACAGATGAAAACTTAATCTATTTTGTGGATAGCCCTCGTACCTGAACCTGCCTCTCCCAGATTTCCCCAAAATCCTTATCAGTGTACCATGCCAATTCTCTTCAATTTGATTTTACACTATCAGACAGTAGAACAGTTGTCTCTGAGACTGCTTCCAAAGCAATGATGTATGAACAGTATTCACAATCCTTGGATCTAATCCATATTGGTGATTGTCATAAGAAAGTGTATAATTCACTGAAAAAGTTGTCTTCCAGTACACAATTCCATGGCACACAGGGAGGAACATTGTAATATACAATGTAATATAATGTAATATACAATTCTCTAACACAGTGGAAAATTAGGGAGTTCTGAACTAAGTTTCAGAAGAAGGTGATACTGCAGTGATCTAAATGTGAAATATCTTTTAAGACATGAGTTAGATTCTAAAACTTGATGACAATTTGCTTGGCTTTTCTGTCACTCAAGGAGAAATGAAAGTATCTACCAATCAGGAAGTATGATAGAAGATTAATTGCTACCTTTGAGACATTTTTGTGTCTCACAGGATATGGGGAGATATTTGTCATTTTTGTGTTCCACTCTTCTCCCTCTTGGAAATAACATTGACTTCAAATGCTTCTCTGCACAATCCAAGGATTATCCCATTTGTCATTTTTAGACAGATTTTTTTTTTATTTCATTGTTTGGACTGCTAAAAATATAGTCCAAATGTATGGTGTTCCTGGTCCCTCAGAGGAAAATGGTTTCTTTTGAAATGTGAGGCAAGGACGTATACTATGAACTAGAACCTAACAGTGCTAGGAGTCAATGAAAGTTGCAAACAAAAAAAAAAAAGCCAGCTGAAAGAGCTGGGAACTTTCACTCAATTTCTTCTGTTTGTTCTGATTTCTTTTCTCAATTATTTTCCTTCTGCATTCAGAACTGCAAAAAACAAACATGCTGATTCGATGTCTATAACTAAATTTTTTTATCATATGGATATATTGGGATTGTAGTTCAAAATTATTGACTAATGTAGACTATGGCTTTTGAATTGTGGACATTTTGAAATGCTAATACCATCTTTTCAAGTCCCTTTGGCTTTTTCAAATCTAAACTCCTAGCAATAGTCAAATGGACAGATCAATATATTATTGAAAAAAATGGAATATTATATAGAACCCTGAATTGGTCCATCTCCTCAATTTATGTTTATTTTGCAGGTCTATATAGCCATATAAAATATTGACATTCATTCACATATTAATTTTATCATCTAAAACAGGGAGTGTCAAACTCAATTTCATTGAGGGCTGCAACAGGGCTGTGTTTGACCTTGACTGGCCATGGCTAGCCCAACCACGCCCATTTTGGGCCAATGGGCGTGGTTGGGCTGGCCATGGCCAGTTCGGGGTCATTTGTGTCAGGGGCACCTGTGGTGTCCCAAGCACTCTCCCAGCGAAAATGGGCTCCTGAACTCCATTTTTGGCTGTGACAGCCTCCTATAACCATCTGCTAGTGAAAATGGAGCTCAAGAGGACTGTACGTGGCCCTCCCGAGCTCTGTTTTTTAATAGCGGAGGCACTGTGGTCTGGTTCTTTGCTGTTTCCAGGGTGGCCCCACAGGCCAGATCTAAGCACCCTGTGGGCCAGTACCATACCCTGGTCCTTGAGTTTGACACCGCTGATCTAAAAGCTTATGGGGCATATGTATTATGAATAAACATTATGCAGAGTTAACACTTTCTTTTTTATCATGCTCAATTCTCATTTCATAATTTTAGTTAAAATAATTAAAAATTAAGAGTAGAGATGAAAGTGGTCTCAATAGAGGTTTATCTCCACTGAACATGATTTTGTTTGGAGGGGGATCATCTTTTAGCACACAGTTCCTCTTGTGGGAAAACTATACCTATTTCTGAAAAGCCTGTAACATTTTTATCTTGTATATTTTAAAAACATCTCTCTTGGATGCTTTGGTGTTGATTTTTGTGCAAGCATATATGTCACTTTCATTTCTGTGTTTTCTTCTCCGAAGCAAAACATCCTGAAAGTGTTCTTGTTTGTAGAAGACAAATATCACTTCAAGTTACGTACCCTGAAGAAAAGTTTTTTCATCTTCTACATCAACTGCCTCAGCAGATTGTTTCAGTCCTCCAAATAATACTTATTTATTCAGGGAGAACCAGTTTGGTGTAGCAGCAGCAGGCTAGAAACCAGCAGACCAGAAGAGTGCTGCCTCAGGCCCAGAGTCAGCTGAGTGACCTTGGGTCAGTTGCTCTCTCTAAGTCCTAGAAAGGAAGTTATGACAAACCACTTTTGAAATCTTGCCAAGAAAATTGCAGGGATTTGTCCAGGCAGTCGTCAAGGATCAACACTGATTTGAAGGGACATACATGTATATACACGCAAAAATCCATAAAACAAATAGATGTAATTCCGGTGTAAGAATGTGCTATCTCCATGTAGATTCTTAATGGAATTGAGAGAATTAAAGTACACAGTTACAATACTTACAAGTGTCATTTATCATACCTTTATTTTCTTTCTCTTAAGAAAAGACTAGTAAAAGTGGTGGAAAACAAATAGCATTTTATTGGTCATTCTAGACTAAATTTAGTCTGTTTCCAGTTTTACAAATGCAGCTGGTTTCAACTGGCAATTGTAGAATTAAGCAGTACTTCAATCTTTCTTCAACAGCTGTCTTATTTCTATTTGTCTTATTTTTTCCCCTCTTTATCATTTTTCCTTATTCTCTTTTTTTAGTCTAATGTTCTAAATTATGAACTTCTTGCAATAGGGAAGAATATTTAAATCTTTCATGAAGAGATTTAAAGATGCTAAACCCTCACATGGGAAAATGTTAAATAATAAACTCAATATAAACCAGACATACTGGAGATCTGTAGCTGCCCAATTGGAAGATCTATTAGAAGATCTAACCCAATTGGAAGATCTATCATTGGAAGATCTAATGCTAATGCTAATGCAACAAAGAACAAAATAACTAATAATCAAGTGCAGCCATCAGTGTCATCTACACCAAACTTTGGTGTACTTTTAAGAATAATTAACTTTTTCACATTTAATATATCCAGAGTATTTGATTTACTTCACTTTGATAAAATTATCAGCAGTGCTCTGTTCTGAAGGATATAGATATTTGCGTACCTTTTTCTGTATACACAACTGGTTCTAATAAAAGTATCTCCCAAATATGGTTTTTGATGGACATGTTTTTTCCCCAGTGTGGATATTGTTTTTAACAAAACTGCATATTTGTCATTATTATCATTCTCATGTAACAAATGAGGGTGTGAGGCTGAGAAATTTTTTTTTCTCATATTGTAGCACCTCTTATCAAAGAAGAGATATACTGCAGAAGGGATTAGTTCATATATACTGTATGCATTAATGACCATTTCTTTTCTCCCTTCTTAGTTGTCTTTGCTCTTTTCACGTTTTTTTCTAAGTGGAACTAATCACTTTCCTCCCAGATTGAATTTTGTTTTCTATATGTGCCATCCATTTCATTACAGTCTTAGTATGCATTTTGTAAAATAAACCAAAATCTATTTTAAAGTTTCTGCTATCATTGTCAATCAAGCTGAATACCATTGATTGGGCAACAAAATAGTATTGGGGTAATTGGCAGTCCTTGTCATAAACAAGATATTTGATTGGCCACTGTGGGAATTAATTGCTGGATTAAATATGCAGGAGCTTTTTCAACAATAGAAGATTAGTTACTTTTCTGAAAAACTTCAACCAGAGGCTGGGGAATCATCTATTTCAACTGTCTTGTGAATAACTTACACTGTGCAGAGAATGGATGTTGAGCACTCAGTGTGTAGTTCTCAATGGAACTACACCTACATGAAGAGAAGTATGCAGTGGGGTATCTAAGGTTCTTCTTTTGGTCCTACTACTCTTCAACATCTTCATCAATGATTTGACAAGGGGATAGATGAATTGAATTGAATTTGCAGAATACACCAAGCTGGCAGGAATTGTCAACACTCCAGAAGATAGGTTTAAGATACAGAAGGATCTTGACAGACTTATCTAAGAAAATGAAATTCAATGGTGAAAAAGTAAGATTCTGAAAAACAAAATGCACAGGTACAGTATATGTGGCACCTTGCTCAGTAGTAGTAGTTGTGAGAGGGATCTTGGAATCCTAGTGGACAATCATTTAAATATAAGTTAGCAGTGTGCTGCAGCTGCCAAAAAATCCAACCCAGTTCTAGGCTGCATAAACAGGGGGATAGAATCAAGAGCACATGAAGTATTCATTGCACTTTGTAATGCCTTGGAAAGGCCACACTTGGAATATTGCATCGAGTTTTGGTCACCATGATGTGAAAAAGATGTTGAGATTCTAGAAAGAATTCAGAGAAGAGCAACAAAGATGATTAGGGGACTGGAGGCTAAAACATGTAAAGAATGATTGCTGGAATTGAGTATGTCTAGTTTAATGAAAAGAAGTACTAGGGATGACATGATAGCAGTGTTCCAATATCTCAGGGGTTGTCACAAAGAAGAGGGAGTCAAACTATTCTCCAAAGCACCTGAGGGTAGTACAAGAAGCAATGGATGGAAACTAATCAAGGAGAGAATCAACCTAAAACTAACAATAAATTTCCTGACAGAACAATTAATCTCACCTTGTTGAACGGAGGTCTTCAACACTTACGAGGTTGTAACCTTCAAAAATTTTTCTACATGGATAACCATTTGACTGAAATGGTATAGGGCTCCTGCCTAAGCAGGGGGTTGGACTTGAAGACCTCCAAGGTCCTCTCAATTGTTCTGTTCTATTCTCATAAACAAATACATAAAAGGGAAGGTAATGAACATAGACCAAAATCAAAACAGATTCAAAGATGGCTATGCCAAAATTACCTGTTAAATTATTTGAGATATGGTACTTAAGTCATGAAGGAAATACCAAATTATCTTTCCATTGAAATGTGATTGTTATTTATTGTCATATTGTGAATTTCAGTATGATATTTTTTGTTATCTCCAAAACTATTACATAATTTGTCTTCTTTCATGATGATACTTTTATGTTTTATTTTTGACTTTTATGATTCCCCATTTTATTAAATAATATAATACTTGTAGCTAAGGGTGATAAAACTACAATATATCCGATAGATGATCTGAAACTGAAATCTTAAACTCTAATATTATAGATTGAATTTTTATTTTCTTTCATTTTCTACAATATTCCAAAATATTGATTTGTTGGTTTGAATTTACTTGAAGTTTTTTTTTCTGTCCTGAAGGTGTATAGTAGTTTCCATCATTTTTTGGAAATAAAAAACAATTATTTTAGACAGGAAATGAAATAAGGAATCTGGATGTCAGAGAGAAGGATAGAAAACAGCTGAATTCTAACCAAAGCAGATTTGTATAATCCTGTCTAGAATTGATCAAATGACAAGAACTGTTTTTCCTGAAGAGCTTCTGAGTCAGGCTTGCTTCTTTCATGTAACCATGAAAGGGATTTGGCAATCGGCAACTGTTTCTCAAAGTGAAAGTGATTGGGAAGATTTCCAACACTTACATATGAAAGCCATCGATACAGTGTTCACTAAATGGATTGTTGGAGCCAAATGAAATGTGGCAGGTGGCTATGAGTTAAATGGATTTTAGGAATAGTATTACTCCCAGAGATAGTCATCCAAAGAGTATACTGTAGTTTTGCTGATAGCAGGCAGAAACCAATCATGGCATGCCCAACTGCACTGTTTTTCATCATCCTCTGTATCTTTTTCTAAGTATCAGGTATGGCAACGGTTGCTATAGCTGTGTTCATGTCTATTGTGGTGAGCTATTATAATAACTGGGGTATTATGGTTAAACTTAATTCAGCTGTTCATGTGATTTGAGCGACAGGAACAATGATATATTTTCCTGTTTGATCTGGTAACACATTTAAGCAAAAAGCCTAACTCTTGTATTTCTTGCATTTGGCTCAGATAGAGTTAATGTTGTTTGACTCAATTAATAACTGCATGACTGTTCTCTACCTTTGCTTTATGTTTTCACACATTTCATTCATGCTAAGCCCTTTATGCATTAATACTTAGTTTATCCAGATATTCAAGCTTTGCTCTATGGTTCAGTGCTAGATGAATGTCTTAAATTATACCTTTCTTAGGTAATGCAGAGCAATACTTGAATGATAGTTAATGTTAAAAATGGAAGATAACAATAAAAGAAAAATCCATCTCATATATGTAATAAGAAAATTTCAATGTATCAAGATTAAACTTGTCAATATTAATATCCAATAGAGAAACCACCATTCATGTGACATTGATCCCATACCAGCAGAAAATGGAACCTGAAGGAGTGTTGATGTTTATTCATAACAGCCAGTATATAAATTCTTTTTTTTAAATCAAATCTTATACACTGAAGTGATTTAAGTCAAATAGGTTTGTCCTGAAATCAGATCCTTTCTTGTTCTGTTTTAAAGGTTTTAATACAAATTTTAAAACAGAGAAGGATAGGATCTGGTTTCAGGATAAATCAATTTAACTGAAATAACTTCAACATATAAGATTTGATTTAAAAAACAACTCATTACTCTTCTTCCTATAATCTTTTCTATCTATACAGGTAATCCTTGACTCACCATCATTCATGTAGTGACTCTTTGAAGTTACAGTAGCATTGAAAAAAGTGACAGTTTTCACGCTTAAGACCATCATAGCATATCCATGGTCATGTGCAAAGTTCAGATGCTTGGCAGCTGGCATGTATTTTTGATAGACACAATTTTCCAGGTCATGTGATCACCTTTTCTGATCTTCTGACAAACATAGTCAACTTAACAACTAGGTTACTAACTTAATAATCACCCTGATTCATTAAAAACTATGGCAAAAAGGTCATAAAATATGACAAAACTGTCCTGCTTAACAACATCCATTTTGGACTCATTTGTGGTCTTAAGTCGAGGACTACCTGCATAGTACTAAAATTCTCATTGTCATGACCTTTAATTGGGCAAAACAATGCATCATAGGGCAACCATTTTTGAACCAAGGTACCTCAAATGGGCTAACTTATAGCATGTACCCAAAATCCAGGACCCAAGACTTTTTGTAGAAATTTTTTTTAAGATTACAAAACAATGGAAATTTCAACCCCTTCATCATATATTTTCTATTTATGAACAATTGCACTTCAAATTCTTACTTCATACTACTTTTTGTTCATTTTCAATCTTTCCGATAATTGTAAATGGGAAAAACATTGACAATAATACCTTTTTGTTCTTAATTGGTCTTTTGATTTAAATTCTCTTTGATGGTTTTTCAAAACTTCATGACACATCAACCATTTGTTTTTGCTGTTTCTCTTCTATGATATACTACTTTTGCTGAGATCCAGAAAGGCATGTTCAGGCATAATGTTTCATCTATTCATATTCCCAATAAGGCTTGTCCATAAGTATCTATAAATGTTATCATAAATATTCATGCCATCCAAACCTCAGATCATGATCTTCTAATGATCAGGTACCTCTATCAGGTACATCCATTGTTTCATCCAGACTAAATAACGAGCAGCAAAATACAACTTCAAATCTGGTAAACTCAATCCTCCTTTTTCATTTGCATCTGGTAAAATGATGCAAATGATAACTCATTTTCCCCTTGCCCTTTAAATTTAAGTGTAACATGCTTCCATTGTTGAAACGGCATATCAAATGTCAAACAGGTATTGTTTAAAATGAAAATATCATTCTTGACAAAACAATCATTTTTATCACAGAGATTATTCTCAACAGTGACAATTTAATTATTCCCATCTTAACATTTCATTTCAACATAATTATTTTGAAAGAATGTACAATGTACAGTTCATATTTGTCATAGCAATAACTAAGAATATTACTTTTTTCTTAATTTTGTAACTAGTGTTACAAAATTATTTTTGTAATCCTAGTTCCATCATTGCCATATTTTCCTTCTGATCATTAATCTTAAGCCCCTGTCACACTGCACCAACGGATGGAAAGAGGATGTAAAACAGAGAAAAACACTTGCCATCCGTTGGTTAACGTGATGCTTCCGTTCTGTACTCACTGCCTCCGTTTTGCTTCCTCTCTATCCGTCCAGCATCCATCTATTGACATTTCATCCGCTCAGAAGGTTTTGAGCTGCTCAAAACTTTTGAGCGGAAAATGTATCCAATGCATCCGTTCTGCATCCGCTAGGCATATGGGGGACATCCGTTCTGCATCCATGATGCATCTGCTATATCCGCTAGGCATCCGCTGCACATCCACGCAACTCAAATCCATTCCAGCGGTAAACGGACGCAGGGAGGAAGCGAAATGGACGCGCAGCGTTAGTAGCACGGATGGAGAAAGGATGAAAGTGGATGCAGCTACGCATCTGTGTCATCCGCTACGCATCCGCTCTGCATCCTCTATGCATCCTCTATGCATCCGCTCTGCATCCGCTTCCATCCCCTTCCATCCCCTTCCATCCGCTAGGCTTCCGTTCTGCATCTGCTTTCCATCCGCTCTGCGTCCTCCCCCCGTCCATTCCTTTCCATGTTATCCGCTCTGCTTATGCAAATTTTTGCCCCTTTTGAGAGCGGATAACAACGGATGGAACATTTTTCTCGTCCGCTGTGTCCTTTTTACAAATGTTTTGCATCCGTTGGGCAGTGTAACAGGGCCTTTACAACCTGATAACATACCAATTTTTTTAATCTTCCCATTAATGTTCCTACTCCCTCTAGCAGATCTTCCAAAGTTAACACCAAATCATCTGCAAATGTGCTTTACTTATATTTCTTTTCAAAAAAAAATCTCCTAATTTTCTAATTTTGTCTTCAGAACCTTTAAACTTTGCAAACAATGAGATATTTTGAGGAGCATTTGGTCTATTTATGTTCCACGTGAAACATTTATAATCCATAGTTAAGAGTAGGATTTTAGAAAAGGATTTGAAAAAGAAACCAGAGAGATATGTGATAAATGAATAAACAAACAAACAAATGTCAATGCCTATAATACCCAAAGTGGAATCTTCTTTAGTCTCGTTGCATTAATTGTGGCTTTTGTTTATTTTCATCTATGATTGTCATTTTCATTTATATTTTATTCAATTCTTCTTTAAACTCTTTTGCATAGAGTTTAGTTTGAATATCTGCTATTGCCTCTTCCAACATATCTCAACAAAATGGAATTTATCACAAGTTACCTTGACTATTTTTTTTTTTACATTAGTCATTTGGTGGCATCAGGAGAACTAAAAATAAGAGGGAACATTTTTCATCTCTTTGACTACTGACAGTTCAGTATCATTTTATACCACATTCAAATGTAATACAAATGTGCTAATATTTAGGAAGAGCATTGAGAAAACATCATTTTCCTTCATTCAGCTGGCCTTCAGCCATGGCAAAATTCCTGCTTCCTAAAGAGCAGTGCCCTTTAAAAACACAGATTTAAATCCATTATAATAGCATTGACTGGAGACAGTGGTCTTGTGGTGGTCTCAAAATTAAGGAGCCAAAAGAAAGCAGCAGAGAAAAGCATTGATATGGTGGTAATAGTATTGTGTTAGATGGGGGAAAGTAGATTCAAGTTTGTGTTATGCCCTGAAAGAAAGTAAGCTTTTGTCCAGGCCCTCCTTCCTTCCTTTCCTTCTTCTTATCCTCTCTGTACTACTCTACTGCAGTCTCTTTTTATTAGGCTGTACATCTGAGTTGCCTGCATCAGCCAAGTTCTGTTTGCTTTGAAATGCATGGGCATGCCCAGAATGAACTCTTATATTCTTAATTTAGAAGAGATATGATTGCCAATTGATTGCAGTCAGTCTGTATGTTGTTCATGACAAATAAGAGACTACAGATGTTTGTTCCAAGACAGAAATTTTGAGATCTTTAAGGCTAAACTATAAACATTTGAGTTCTGAATCAAAACATTTATGGAGTGCTTGGAACATATAAATGTGCTATTTTCTTAATTGCCAAACCAGGTAAAACATTTGGTTTAAATATAGTACAAGAACTGAAGCAAGCAACAACAACAAAAATATCACACCATTCATGCAGTACGTTCATTTCCACTGACAGCTATACAGGGTGATTTTCACACCCACAATGAAACTTGACAAGGATTTGAATGACTCCTGATAATTTGCTCCGATCTAATTTAGGGATGTTCATATGTTATTTTCAGGGTAGAAATAATGATTATCTCCAAAGAAATGCTGCAGTTTCCCCACTTACTGTCAAGTGATATGTGGAACAACACATGCCAATTTCCTGAGAAAAAGGTGCATCTTATTAAAACTTTTGTTCACACTTCTGTATAAATTCCATAAATTGTGCCTAAGTAAAAACTTTCATAGCCAAAACAACCAACTTTGGATTAAACTTGTTGGTAACTTGAATGATCATAAGTCTGTTATTTCTGCTGTCTTGTTTTTTGATTTATATTGGGTTAGGATTGGTGTTGAATATGATAATTAGGATGATAACCTTGAGTTGAAAGTTTCCCTCTAGTCCAATCCCAACTTAACAATTGATAATGTGAAAAAAAAAATCAATATTCCAGTTCAAACAGAAAAATAGGTGGCATGCAAATTGTATCTCTTAGTGAGCCATTGCTGCTCTGTGAAAAAAAAAATCTATTAAAAATTTAGAGGAAAATTTAAATACTTTTTGTTTGCCTTTCCAAGTTCTAGAATTGACTTTTAGAAACCAGGAATTTGTTACTGAAAGTTGGTGAAAATGTTTAAAGTAGGTGGATTTGCCTTTATTCCTTCTTCCCAAGAATCCAAACTTAATGAATGTATTAATTGTAATGCCTGACTTATAATTGTTTCCCCTTGAAATTGATGCATCTGCACTTTCTCTGCTTGTTGTTGCCTTGTTTTTAATCTAAAGGCCAAACTGCAGGAGGTTTATATGATAAATGTGTAGGCCTTTATCACTTTCTTTTTTACTATGGAAAAGTAGCTTCAATTCTCTCCCATATTAGGGAGGCTCCTAAAAATAAAAAATAAGCATGTTAGGAAGGTAACAATATATATTTTTTTTAAAAAAAATGCTAATTCTGATTTTGCAGAAATGTTTTTTGGAGGGAAGTGTAGGGAGTAGTATGTTGAGGTTAATTGAGATACCTTGTCCATAACATAGAGAGAGAAATAGGCTGGAAATACAAACAGACAGAAGAGACTGGACAACCACTTGTTTGAAATAGTATAGGGTCACCTGCTTCAACAGGGGGTTGGATTAGAAGAACTACAAAGTCTCTCCTGATTCTATTCTATAAGTTAAAAATTTTATATAATTCAGAAAAAGTATCATGTAGTTATGTGATTACAAACAACTTAAACAACTTCAAAATTTGAAAGTTGAAGTTAATAGTTACTTACTAAATATAAAATAACCACATGCATCAGAACTGAACTAATTAGTGCTAACAGCTGCTTTAGTTACTTTTCTAGATATTGTGTACTACTCATGTCTATAAAATAATCACTCTTTAAGCATGCTCTTATTAAAACATCCTCCTCCTGGCGTTCACGAGTAGTAAAGAGAAAATAAAATCAACAAAGTCAAATGGGAGTACACAGCTCAGCAGTTAATTCTTATTTTCCGCTAAATGTCCTTGGCGTAACAAGAAACCTCAAACTCAGAAGCACAAAACATCATCTAATACAATATGCAGAATGTACCTCAGTGGTTCATTGGAAGTAGCCATTGGATATGTTAGCAATATTTATTATCTATCACATGATTAAGAGATCATTCAACTTAACACAATCAAAACCCTTAGTGGATCTCTTTTTTTCCTGTATTTATTTGTTTAAAGCATTTATATCATTTTCTATCAAATTGCAAACCAAGCCTACAGACAATAACATAGATTATAAGTCCTTTAAAACTGACTACAATACAATAAATTATGTTACAAAACCAGAATAAAAAGGTGACATATAAAAAATCACAAGGGAGTGTTCACAAAATCTGTCTGAATCAAACATGAATTATGGTTCAAAGATTCTGAATAATGAATGTCTAAGTTCAGAGGAGCTTATGAATACATTCGTTATATGGTAGGAAGTTTAAGAATAAATTAATAGCCAACAACTTTCTAGATCAGTTGTTTATATAATCAAAATTCTCCTGACAATAACAATGCCAAGTGTTTTAAAATACTTTTGCTGATATATTTGTACAATTTTCCAAAAAAAGTTCTACAATAAATGTCAGTTGCTTGACTGGTTACAAAACAAAACAAGACATTCTGGACAAACTCAAAGGATTTTGGTTTTTTCTGAACAATCACAGATATTGATTGCTTTTTCTTTTGGTTTCAAAGCAGAGAGAAAATGCAATAAAAATATTATGAAGAAATAATTTTCAGTAACTTGTATTTCAAAGGCATTAAGTGGTATTCTGAGAAGAGCAAAGTGTTCTAGGATTTTTGTCTTTGTGATTATAATCATATTTTTATAGGAAATTCTGAAAGTAAAAAAAAGATATTAATTACCACATGCTACATTAGTGTAGTGAGAACTTAGATGACATAAATGATGGAGGAAAAGTTAATATCAAACAACAAATCTTTCAGCGAGAAGCCTTTAACATTTGTTTTTCTTCTATTAATTATAAGTGTTAGCAACACAGAATAGATTGACATTTACAAATGCCAAAATCCAACTCAATTACTCTTCTTAGATTCTGTTCATGTTTCTTGAGGAGAGAACATAAATCCCATTCAAACTCTTTTCATTTAAGTAGGACTGTGTGTATTTTATATATTCACATAGATTGATTTGCAAACTATACAGAATTTAGAAATTCAAAATCTTAACTTTTTTATTCAGCTTTTCCTTTGCTCCTCCAAATGTCCTGCAAATGAAGAGTGAATAAATACTACATGAGTAGTAGCCTTAATTTTGCCCAAGTTCAGTATCTGTGTTGACTAGGATTATAGAATATATTTTCTTTATTCCTTGTTCTCCAATAAGGAGTATTATAAGATGCTGAAAAAAGAAATGGTTTGGTAGGGTAAACAGTTTAGTAAACAATTTGCAGGAAAAAAGGCTGATTGTAGTTACCCACTATTTTTAATTTCTAAGGATGCCTACAAGGCACTCTTGTAAATGAAGATTGTGCTAGAATGGTGCTTAATCTGCATGCCATTTTGATCTAAAAATACTTGAGAGAACCAAATATGTCAGCCTTCATTTTGGTTTTACAGAAACAGAACAAAATTAATCCAAGATGTGATGTGTGTGTGTGTATGGGGGGGCCGGTGAGTATCAGAGGTGGTATTCAGCAGGTTCTGACCAGTTCTGGAGAACCAGTAGTGGAAATTTTGAGTAGTTCAGAGAACTGGCAAATACCACCTCTGACTGGAGATTTTACAGTACCTGCCATGCCATGCCCACCAAGCCACGCCCACAGAACTGGCAGTAAAAAAAAATTGAATCACACCACTGGTGAGTGTGTGTGTGAGTGTGTGTGTGTGTGTGTGTGTGTGTGTGAGAGAGAGAGAGAGAGAGAGAGAAAACTCATACACACACATACACACACATCACATACATATATACATATATACATTAATTAAATGCAGCTGAAATAGATACTTTCCTTCATTTTTAATTCCAAAAGGAAGCTTTTATTACTACAGGTATTAGTATGAAAATAACATTAGGAGGCTTTTGACAAATTGAGATTTTTACTCCTTTGTCCAGAACAATGAACATATATTATTGCTAGTTTTTCATTGGTAGAATAATTGTTTTGCTTTGTTTAATTTTGAGGGGAGAAAACCAGCAATTACTGTGCCTACAAATTTTAACAGCATTATTAATAATAAAGAGAAGGGCAGATTTTAAAATCTATGGCTTCCTTCCAATCTATTAGATTCAGGAAAAAAGATTAGGATTCTCTCGAACAGGGGTGTGAAACGTGTGGCATCACAGAGGCATCACATGATGTATCACAACTTTTTTCCCCTTTGCTGTACTGGGCATGGGCATGGTAAGTGCATGACGCATCTGTCCAATTGGCCATGAGTTTGACAGCCCTGCCCTAGAATGTTTCTCAAACCAATCAACTTTAAGATGTGTGGACTTCAACTTTCAGAATTTTCCAGTCTGTTTTAGAGACATGCCAATGTTTTTATACAAATATATGTCCTTCACTTTCTGTGTGACTGTGCAAGTCAGAGGAGATACTGCTAAGCTTAGTCAGATTTTTAAGCATAGTAACATATGCTAATGGCATCTTTACACAAAAGAATTATCCATTGATGCCACTATGAAATTTCAGATAGTGGAGTTTTTGTTCCTTTTTAGAAAATACTTGATTTACTTTAAAATATGTTAAGGGTTTGATGAACATGAAGGCCTCTTCTTCCATACCCTGTTCTGATGTACCCTGTACATCATTGGCTATATGTAGTGACTGACAGAAGGGAAAAATATATGCCTTGCAGAATCATGTGTAAAAAAAGGGTAAAGATTGTGGCCTTAATTGAGATCTGGTGTCTTGTTTCTTTATTTCCAGGTCTGAATGAAATCTGAAGCCTTGCTTTCCTAATCCATTAACCACTCTCCCCCTCTCTTTCTTTTTACTGATGATCTTGCATATAGAAGTCTTTTTATTTTCATTGGATGTGAAGTGAAATTGTTATTCAGGTTGAAAAGAAGTAATTTAATCTTTTGAAACATATTTTATTACACTGTTTCTAAACTGTAGGTATTTGAAAATTTACTTCCAGGAGGCTGTTGGCCATTACTACTTATTTAAAGCAGTAGGTACATTCCAGATTCAACAGCTAACTTAAATTTTCCATATTGTGGTGAATACAACTTTTGAAAAGGCTAAAAACAAAAATGCCTTCCTGACCTGTGTCCAAGATTTCAAGTGAGGACTGATTTACAGCCCAGTTCCTGAAGAGCTCTTTCATCTTGTCTTTATGAACATTTAGCACCCACAAATCACCTGTTTGATTTGATATACATCACCTGCTTCATGTCTTGGTAGCCTGGAAGTATACACATCTAAGGTACAGTTTAGTTACAGAAGAAGCTGCTTTACGGGCATGATCCTTCTTTGCGGTAACAGCATTTCCTTTTCAAATATTTGAATGGAAATGTTCACAGGAGAAAGTGCAGAACCTCACATAAGAGTTATAACTCTTCTTTAAAGTTTTTTAATTAAAGAATTAAAGAAAAACAAAATTATTATCTTCATATCAGGGCAAACAACAAAAAAATAATAAACTGAAACTATATTAAATTGCCAATGTGATATTGAAAATCATCTAGCCCAGGGGGTTCCTCAACTCTTTGCCATCACACCTTCCTTTAGTATATCCTTTATGTACACACTTCCCCTAAACATCAAAATACCAAAATGAGCATAAATAAATAATAAAAACAATACAATGAAACTTTGGGAAGATTATAATATCGTAACAATGTAAAACTAAAAGGTTTCTCACAATTCCCCTGGCTTCTGGCTTCATCTCTCAAAGGAAGGTACACCAGTTAGTTTGAGAAGTCCACATCTAGTCCAATCCTGCCTCCCAGTACATAAATCTCTTCTCTACAATCAATGTGCTGATAGAATAGAATAGAATTATTTATTGGCCAAGTGTGGTTGTACACACAAGGAATTTGTCTTGGTATAAATACTCTCAATATACATAAAAGAAAAGATACATTTGTCAAGAGTCAAGAACCATAAGATGCAACACTTAATGATAGTCATAGTGTACAATAAGCAATCAAATCATACTAGGAAACAGTCAATATAGATCATAAGTATACAAGCAACAAAGTTACAGTCCTTACAATCACAACTTGAGAGGATCACAACTTGGAGAGGATGGGTGATAAGGAGTGATGAGAAGATTAACCGTAATAGTAGTGCAGACTTTGTAATAGTTGAACAGTGTTGAGGGAATTATTTATTTAGCAAAGTTATGGCTTTCGGGAAAAAAATGTCCTTGTGTCTAGCTGTTCTGACGCACAGTTCTCGATAGAGTCGTTTTGAGGGAAGGAATTGAAACAGTTTATGTCCGGGATGTGAGGAGTCTGTAAATATTTTCACAGCCCTCTTTTTGACTCATGCAGTATACAGGTCCTCGATTGAAGGCAGGTGGGTAGTAATTGTTTTTTCTGCAGTCCTAATTATCCTCTGAAGTCTGTGTCTGTCCTGTTGGGTTGCAGAACCAAACCAGACAGTTATAGAGGTACAGATGATAGACTCAATAATTCCTCTGGAGAACTGCATCAGCAGCTCCTTGGTCAGTTTGAGTTTCTAAGTTGGTGCAGAAAGAACATTCTTTGTTGTGCTTTTTTGATGATTTTTTTATGTTAGATGTCCATTTTAGCTCATGTGATATAATAGAACCTAGAAATTTGAAGGTCTCCACTGTAGATACTGTGTTGTCTAGTATTGTAAGAGGTAGTAGTATAGGATGGTTTCTTCTAAAGTCTTCCACCATTTCTACGGTTTTGAGTGTGTTCAGTTCCAGATTGTTCTGGTTGCACCACGAGGCAAGTTGTATAACTTCCTGTCTATATGCAGATTCGTTGTTGTCTTGAATGAGACCATCACCAATCAGCAACCTTCAGTATTTTAACAGATCATTGGTCATTGGTATATAGGGAGATTTCCTTTAGAACTTTTGCTATCTTCCAACGCAACCTATAAAAAAGAATAATATATGAGAAACTGGCTGAAATAGTTCAACATGTGAATTTAAGATAAAATTGTTATAAGTATCCCATTTTCTCAGATTTTTATTTAAAGTGTGATATGATAATATTTATTTAAAGTGTGATATGATAAATAATATATGAAAGTAATGGAAATACTTAACATGCAAGTCATGTTAAATGTCTCTATGCTGTCTAGAATCATCAAAGACCGGTTAGGCTGACTATAGGTTAAAATATCTACAGAATTTGAAAATAAGATCTTAATTTTATACAATAAAAAGACCTGGAATAGAAAATGGAAGGCATGCAAATATTTGCATGTAGATCTGGAATGTATTTTCTCTAATTATTTTCAGAATTCCTTATTGTAGAGTCTGATGTGAAAAGTCTCAAAAATATTTGAATCCAGATTTCATCCAGTTTATTTCCAAGTTCAAACTTCCCAAACCAGAAGTTTTTGGGAATTATCATAGAATCCAGAATTATCAGTACTGGGGAGGAATTAGCCACAACGGAATAAAGGCAGAAGGAGGAACAATGTTTCCTTCAACCAATTTTCTCAACTTGGGTTCCTTGCAAATATGTGGATTTTAACCCTGAGAATTCTCTAACTTAAATTGCCTTAAGACTGGCTTCATAAGGTAAAGGCACACTAATGCATACATACAGACAATTGTTCTTACTTAGATAAGGGTTTGAATTTCATTTACTTTTATATTAAATTAAAACCAATATCACATTATGGACTTCATATGATGCAAAACTACAGCCGTAACCGAGTTAGCCTAAACATCAGAGGTGGTATTCAGCAGGTTCTGACCAGTTCTGGAGAATCAGTAGTAGAAATTTTGAATAGTTTGGAGAACTGGCAAATACCACCTTTGACTGGAGATTTTACAGTATCCTTCCCCTGCCACGCCTACCAAGCCACACCCACAGAACTGGTCGTAAAAAAATTTGAATCCCACCACTGCCAAACACATCTTCCATTTTTATAGGGATGAAGCTAAGTATCTAAAGCAGCGTCTCTGGGTCTGATTAAGTCAGGGTACTAAATATCCCTAAATGCCTTTGCATTACCTAATGTGAAATAAAGATGCTATTGTTTGATGAAAATGCCTATATTTTGTTTACATATATTGTTGCATGTTTTCCAGGGCTAGACTGCTGTAATAAAATAAATTATAGAGATGTATGTATTCCAGCTTGCTTTTGACACATTTTATTTCAAGAATTGGCAGCATATGATAGTTGACATGCTCTGGTATTTAGCATTTGACAGTACTGATAACTGGGGTATATCAACTGCTTTCAAGCTTTCTGTCTCTGAGTTTCTACATCAGCTGGGCTGGCAAGTAGCCACTAAGCATCTGCCACTAAACCTCTAAAGATAGCACATGATTCTGGGATATGATATATGATAAACACTTGAGTTTCTTTGAATAAGAGTTTGTCTCATTATTAACCACTCAGTAAATTTTGGGAAAAATAGATGATTTTTTTTTAATCTAAGCAGAGATTTGGCACAATTATATACCTATACCAGTCTAGAATTTGATATATTTATAAATTATCGAAAGGAAATGCTGAAACCTTACTGGGTTTTCTTTAAATATTTAAATAAATATTTTAATAGTATTATAATTAATGACTCAAGTCAGGTAAAGCTTATTGAGAACCATTTATGCAGACCTTTTGACATTTGCAAAAAACTACAATCTTATGGGAAACTTTGATGAATGCACAAGATTAATATGTAAAATCCATCAGTCCTGAGAACATTTTCTGCATTAAAAATGAATGTCATAATGAGCTTGTTATACACAAGATGACTATAGCCTGTAAAAATAGTCCAGTCCAAAATAATCCAAAAGCAAACTGTCTCTCATTTCAGCTCACTATCCTGAGGAAACTTGCTATATATTTTCAATTTTCAGGTTGGTTCCCCCACACCCCAGTTATGGGTGATGATATATATTAGAATATGGGTATCAAACTCAATTGCATCAGGGGGCCGGATCATGATGTATCCCGATGGTTTTTGCCTTGTGAAGCCAGGGTGGCCTATGCATGGTGTATTTGGCCCATGAGGTGCCAGTTTAACAGGCCTGTAGTGTTCGTGTGAGGAAGTTAAAATGGTCAGGGTGGTCCCCCTTTGCAATCAAAAGCACCTTCAATCATGCAATTATGGTTGCCATTTTTTCTGACAACATCCCTGCCCCACACATGGTTACATCTACCTTTCACTACTCATATCAACATTTTCCATAGAGTCCTTATGGAATCCAGAAGCATTCTTTGAAATTAAAAAAAATATTCTGGAAATGGATGATTTGCTTTTCAGCATGGTAATTTTTATTTTTATTTTCTTAAATGTTAATTAAACAAATTAAAACATAGCTTGAGACCGAGGGCGCTGTAGGTGACAAAAGAGATATCTAGGGGCCTTTGATGGCTAAAGGTGTGCAATTTTAATCTTTTTAAGAGTTATGCTGTGTACTCCTACATCATTCACTTTCTATCTGCTTAGGGTTTGGAAATAAAATAGGTTCTTCAAAAAATAGTTTCTAGGAATAACATTTACCAGCTCACATTAGACAAGTTCCTTGCTTCTGATTTTCAGAAAAAAAGTAATTCCCAAAATCATGCAACAAAGAACTTGAGGTACTAGAATGGGAATAGACTTATTTATAAGATCATTAACAAGATTTCTTCCTTTATTTCTTTGTGTTTTATTTCACTTTCTTATGTTAATATCATGTGTGCAGATACTGCTTATACAATTTTATACAATTATGTACCAGATGTGATTGGATAGTGGTAAGGGAATTAAACTTACAGAATATTGCCAGGTACCAACCAGCAGTCTGCACTTCAAATGAATAATGACATATCATACTTCATGGGAGCAATAAAATATTTGTTTCTGTGTCTCTTCCAAACAAGTTTGGAATGATACAGCTAGATTAAGCCAGCTTTTCTGAAGCCACCTGGTCCTCGAGCTTAAAACACAATTTGGGAGCTACCTCTTTTAAAACTTCTGAAATTAGTCTCTATTATTACAATTGCTGGCAGCAAATTATGTTGCTTAATTATATATGTTTTTAAATTGTAGAATTATCTGTCATAAAGAAAGAGATGGCCACTATTCAGACAAATTTTCAGAGGAGATGGGGGTCCCTGGTTACTAGTTTTCAAAATAAGAGTTTGCCTGTCCCAAATATCAGTGACTAGGGAGCATATATTTTCTTATGTCTTGTTAATTAAGTTATGGTTCCATCTAATTGACTATTCTGTGATTCAAAACTGGATGGTTTGAGATTTTTCTCTCTCTCCCTCCCTCCCTCCTTCTCTCTTCCTCTCACCCTCTTTCCCTCCCTCTCTCTTTATATTCTTCAATTTGATTCCTTTTTCCCAACAGGACCAGTAGTTACAATTATCATTGTTTATGAATAGTAATTCTGCTTATAAACCAGAATTGTCAAACAATAAGGAAACATTCCTTATTTCTTAACTCGTGGTATGCAGAGATCCAGATTCAAAAAACAAAATGGGATTCTGAGCTTCTTTGTATTTTTATATAGCTTCTATTAGAAACAATTTGAAACAACTTTCTTTTTTCAGGGTTTGCATAACTGCCCTCTGCAATGTAGCCATGTGTAGAGTTTATAATGTAGCCATGTGTAGAGTTTCTATCAAGTGCTATGTGTTTACCTGCACACCATCTATATCATACTTTGCTACAATGCCTATTACTTAAATCTGGAATTGGATATGATGTATATTCTGGACAATTTTCTTAAAAGACAAAATGCAAAATATTATAATGCTCTAACATTATTATATACAGTAGTAACATAAAAGCTTTGTTCATAAGTGATGGGGAATTTACTATTTTGCCACTGTTGCAAATAATATTGAAATTGTTGTGTGTGTTTTTTTAAAGGTATACATTTTGCCTTTGTCCAGTTTCATTTTTTATTCTAGTCATTAAGTTTATCACCAACAGAAGGCAAAAATCCTTCCTTCATCCTTATATTGGCTTCCATAGACCAGAAATATTACAATATAGAAAGGCCCTGATATAATATTGTCCATTTGTTCAGACTGAACGAATATGTATGTCATGTCTATTCCTAGTAAAAAGTAGTAGTAAAGGTTCCAGTTGCAACTATGTGCAACAATTGCACTGAATTTCAGGCTAATTTAATAGCATTATTTCCTTCTTTCTGTACCTGAAAATCCTATGCTCCTTTGTTTTCCTAGTTGTGCTGGAAGATTAATGTGTAGTCTATATTTATACGGTATTTTATCTATGCTGGCTCACAAAGTGAGCTCTTGATTCTACAATTAATTAAGATGTATTCCATGGCACGTCACAAGGATTCAAAACCAGGCAGAGGCTTTGTAGTTTCCAAGCATTAGTCAAATCATATGTATGATTGCCATCAGCAAGGACATTGTGTATTAAAATAGACAGATATTAAAACAAACAGTATCCAAACACTGGCAGAAAGGCATGGTGGAAACTGAAGAACCACATATGGTTGAATATCTCTATAAGACTGTGTTGATGATGCTAGTATATTTTATGATCAATCTGAGCATAAATCCCCATTAATGAGTCTACTTCAGGTTGGATTGTAATAGTATTCTTTACTGTGACAGCTGTTTCTGTCGGCAGTCTTATCACCCCTGGCCATAAATAAAAATGGGTTACAGAGAAAAAAACCTATCTTTCATTTAAAAAGATCCCACATAATTTTTTATTAATTTATGGCCTTCCAAATTATCTTCTTGTTTTCAAATTAAGATGTGCTTGTTTATTAATTTAATTCCCATGTGTTGAACAGAATTTAATGGATTGCTATTTCATGTAGACTTCAGCTTTTTTGGGTATTCCCTCTTCACCCATTCCCATAGAATTTTAAATGTTGAAGTTTAAAAAAAGGCATTTTAAAAGGAAATATTAACTCACATAATTATCTTACATGGTTCTTTTATTTTTGCATTCATTTATGTCCTGGTCATCTCCCAAATGGACTATAGTACAAGTTCTACACAGGGATGTCTTTGAACAATTTCTGGAATCTTCCACTAATGCAAAATGCAGAAGCAATTATATGTGTTCCCCTTTGAGGGTAATCTTAACTCTGTTTTGTGAGTTGCATTGGTTACCAATTTGCCTCCAGTACTGGTGTGGATTTTTAAAGTCCCCCCCCAACGCTAATTGAGGGCTCACCACTCACTGATCTTCCAATCCAATCTGTCCAGCAGGGGAGGCATGTTGTGGGTCCTGTTCTGCTAAGGAGTTCCATTTTGCCTTTATCCAGTTTCATTTTTTATTCCAAGTTTATCACCAACTGAGTCTATTTCTTTATGTATCATATCTCATTTCTCTTTACCTCATTTAGTCTAAACCACCTGGAGTCACTTAGGTGAAATGGGTGGTGTAGAAATGTAATAAACAAACAAACAGACCTGACAGAATCTGGGAGATGAGGCTTTTTTACTGCTTTTTGGAACATTATCTTTTCTTAGATGAGTCAAAATAAAGCCTTAGGATCTGTAGGAAGTGTTCAAAATGGTTTTTCTTTTTATCATAACTGGGGAGCTTTATGGTCCCCAATATTATGTCCAATTAGTGCATCCAGTCAGAAGCCCATTTTATTTTATTTCTTCCATTTTGTGGGTTCTGGTGATAGAGGGAATCTGATGCCTGAGTTGCGTGGTGTTTTTTTTTTTAATTTCTCTTCTAACAGAATATGTTGAGGGCTGCATACCAAATTAGTCTGGTTGGGAATAGTTCTTGTTAGAAACTAATAAATAATATTTATTTGTTAATTAATCATATTTATATAGCCATCTATCTCACACAGTAAATCAATATTCTTTGTGTGTATCATTTTACCAACATGTCGGAATGCACCATATAAATTCTCTGTGCAGTTGTGAATCACATTGTGTCAAACTTCCTTCTTCCTTGTATTTTCTCAGTACATGCAACAGAATGGTCAATACAGACAAAGATGGAAAAAGTAGAAGGAATTTAAAGTTATATAAAACTGTACACATCTGAAATTAAAGAAAATCTTGTACTCTGACTGGAAATCATAAGGAGGATAACAGTAAAGAAAAGTAGTAGAAGGAGGGTAAGGAATGGCTAAAGTGGAAGAGGTAGAAATCCTATTAGCTGCAAAAAAATATCTACATACATCTGACACCCGTGAACATAGAATTTCTGTCTATTGTCTTTGGTGAATATTAGAGACCTTTCAGAGAATCATATTTTTGGCATGAAAAACATAGTTGTGATTTAGAAGTTGTATGGAACCCAAGTTGACATACCCATGACTTCTGTTATACAGAAATTGCATACTTGCAGCATGAAGTTGACATGGCATATTTGGAAGTTCAGAAAGACAATTTTCATCCTGCGAGTCTATCTCTTGAATTTAGACTAGTAACAACTGACCGAATTCTGTCATGGACATGCATTTACATATCTTCTTTGAACTTCTTTCTTAAAGTGAGAAAACAATGGAAAACAAGAAACATTGCCTATATACCCAGTAAGACAATATTTGAATTGCCTGCAGGATTACTCCATCGTTTGGGGGGAGGGGAAGTTAATTTCTTTTCATTTTATTTTAAATTTACGTGTTTTCTTTTCACTCCTTTGTGTAGCTTTCCTCTTTTGTTTGTTTTGCTTTATTTCTGTTTGATTTAAAATATGAAAATCTAGTTTTAGGCTTTCAAAGATTTGTCCAAGTTTCATACAATTGGTTGTATTGGCTTCCTTTTTCCTCAGAGTGCAATTTAAGTGGCTGGTTGTCACTTTTAAAGCCCTTAATGGCACATGATCAAGTTATTTGCAGACTTCCTTTGTCTGAGGCTATCTGCCTGTTCCACAAGATCTGATAGGGTGGGCATTCCTTCCCTTCAGTGTGCCATCAGATGATTCCTAGGAAGTGCACCATCTCAACAACTGCCCTTCCCCTTTGCCACATGCCTTTCCTGAGAATTGGCAAATCTCCCAACCCATCTGACCATCCAAAAAGCCTTGAAAACCTGGATTTTCTCACAAGTGTTAGGCAGGGGTGGGATTCTACCGGTTCTGTTCACCTCTGTAGAACTGGTTGCTCTGAAGAGCAGCTGACATAGAACCGGTTCTATGTCTGCTGCTATTTTGCCCCCCCCCACCCCCCCAGGCTCTTACCTGTCCTTTATTTCCTGCTTTTTCAACCTCAGCTGCTTTGTGTGGCACAGCTGTGGTTGAAAATGCAGGAAAAAAAGGCTTTTCCAACTGCTGCGTACCCACACACAGCGCTGCTCAGTTAACCAGGCAGCTCAGCAGGTCATAAATTGTACTCACATGACTCGCACAACGCAGAGCAACAGAACTGGCAGTTATACCGGTCAGATCCCATCCCTGGTGTTAGGGCAATGTGTTGACTGGTACCTAGGAAAATTCCTTCTTATATGTATGAAATGTGTTATCTGGAAGCTTTTGTGTTGGTTTTATGCTTGTTGAGGTGTTTAGGCTTATGATATAAATGATATACAAATTTTAAAAATACATACATAAAGTGAGATAAAAGTAAGTTTGATACACAATGTTATTTTTCTGCTGCAAGTTAAGAAAATCCAGAAAAGAATGATCCCAGTCCAACATGCAGATTCTTGATGCTCTGACTGATGCAGAAACATTCAAAAGAAAGGAGATGACACAGATGATATAGAGAAAAGTAAGAACATTCAGTGGAGGGAGAAAATGGGCTTTAACAATGGGAATCCAGGAAGCTATTTTGTTGCCCAGCAATCCTGTTGTTATCCTACCAGCAATGACTTTGATATTGTAGGTTTCCATGATACCAAGGCAGTGATAATGTTGTCTTCATTGTCTTCATTGGTCTAAAAAGCATCTGCATGTTGCAGCATAACACTGATAAGGTTGTTATCTCAGCAATGAATAAGGTTTGTGACACTAACTTCCTAGCAGCCAAGCAGAGCACTGCTAATGGTGTCATCATCATAACACTCTAGAGTAATTGGCACAGGTACCTGGTATTTACCCAACCCAGCCTGCTGTTTCATTTGCATATCAGGATTGTGAGAGTACAACAATTTGGAATGAAAGGTGGGTGAGATGAGGTAAAATTGCTTTTAAAAATTCAAAAGAAGAATATACAAACTTAAGACACAAGAAATCAGAAGAACCTCCAGTCCAGGTCATCTAATACAGGATAAACCACTGATTTGTAGGGATTCTGATTAATTTTATTTTGAGCCTATTTTAAGCCTGATAGGACACAGTTTATAGTGTAGTTGGCAATCTCTGAATCAGAAAAATATGTAAGAATAAGAAGCATCCAGGAATATGAAGAATATGTTTATTCTGGGATAGCAATAGAAATTATTTTCAAAAGGAAAAGGGTTCTTTGTTTATATGACTAAAACTTGGAAAACTTTGTTCATATGACTAAAACTTGCTATGCATGGTTGAAAATTAAGCTTCAGATTGGCGAATAAATGACCTGTATTCTGTTTTTATTTTGTTTTTCCCTTTTTTTTCATTAATTCTTTCTGAGAAAGCACAAAGGAATCCTTTCCAAAAGAGTCTGTCTTGTGTTTTCATGAGTCATGTTTTCCAGAAGGGACAAACACATTCAGATTAAAAAAATGTTGCTACATAATGGCTGATACGAAGAATGATTGATCTTTATGATTTTAGAGTCCCAGAAGAGGGTAGACAAACATCCCATAAAATACAAATAGTTTTGCCAGCATGGTTCTGTTCTTCCCTACAGCATCTTTGTTGGATGCTTGTAGGCTTTTCTATCTTGAACTGTGCCAGGATATCTCTCTGGTTAGCCCAAGGGCAATGGTATCAAGTGGAAAGAAAGACAATTTTACTGATCTTGGATGCTCGTTTTTAAAAATATGAAATAGAGCTATGTCTTATTTAGGGATATGTCTTATTCAATAAATGCACATTTCATTGGATTCTGGAACTGAGTTTGTTCTCACTCTTGTTCGAATGGTGGAATTCCTTGGATGATAGTTGATTTTAATATACTAAAGAGATATTGAAAGCATCTCCAGTGAAAGCTCCAATCTGTTGAATAATATAGTTTTATACCAATACGATATAACTAAGCAATGAATATTCATGAAGCTGCATTAGGATACTTTTTGTCTGTCTGTCTGTCTGTCTGTCTGTCTGTCTGTCTGTCTGTTTATTAAACAAATTTTCAAAACCATCCAGCACCCTTACAGAGAGACTCTGGGAGGTGTGCAAGTAAATATTAAAAACATAAAAACCATACATAAAATTTAAAAAGGGGGCAACCAATGTTAAAAACTAATTAAAGGTAGGGGAGACCTTTTAGAGTGCTAACCAGCTCAATAGCCTTGTGCTTCTCTGTGCACCCCAAGGAACGCCATAGAGCCAGATTTAAATGGTTTTCTGCTGGGCCAGGTTATTGGGCTGATGTTAGTTAATGTGCTGCTTATCTTTGTTATTAGATGATTTTGCTTCCTGAACTGTCTGGATATAGTCATGGAAGGTCAAGACTGAATTTCCAACTAATTATTTGAAAGATCTCAACATTTACAGTACAGTACAGTGAGCCTTCTGTTTGGTGTGGCTTTCAAGGCAATTATAACCGAATTATAATTATACATTCAATACACTTAAATAAATGCATTTTTGGCTGACCTTTTGTGCTGTGGGGTCATGATGGCTCAACGATTAAAGACTAAGCTTGTCAGCTAGAAAGCCTAGGTCTGAGACCTGAGCACTATGCAATGACAAGAAAGTGAGATGTAATATTTACTCTAAAACCATTTTTCCTACAGAACTTGTTCTTATAATCATTCTAATTTCAGCTGCAATTCTTTCATTTTTTCTTTTTCTTTTATCTCTGATTTTTCCACCAGGATCTACTTCTGACATTATGGACTGTCTGGCATTTACTAATTTCTCAATCATTCAACATAAACAATCATACCATTCATATCTTATATTCAGTCCTTGTGGCTTAAATATGTATTCCAAGAAAAGCCTATGTTTTTCCTAAGCATATGTTCACTGAGTATCACTTTTTATGATTTCTCATCTAGTCCCTACCATGCAGTTACATTTCTCCAATTTTTTTTCCCCATGTAGAATATTGTAAAATGTTTCTCAAAAGTGAGAGTATTACTTAGTTTTGGAACATTTGTCTGATGACCCAAAGTGAATCAAAAATATAACAAAAACCAAAGCATAAATAAAGGTCTTTTAATGTCGCCAACTTGGCTTCACTATTTAATTGTTCACAGTTGAAGATTAAACTATTTTCAAAATAACATTCCAAACGAAAGAAACACAGTTCAAATTCAAAGAGCAGATAACGAAGCAAAAACAAAAAACAATCCGCACTGAATAAAGTTCTATGACAGACCAGGATAAATTACAAATTTCAGGAAGATCGAAGTCTGATCGAAGTACGCCAGCCAAAATAAACCTCATCCAGGAATAAAACCATTAATTAGTCTCCAGCGTTTCTTAGCACGCAGCTCCAAACTCTTATGTAGATCTCACACCTGCAACCCATAAAGAGGATCATGGCCCTCTCTTTCCAAGTAGATCACATTTTCCCTGATCGTCTCCTCCCTGCATGCCCTAGGATCGATAGGGATGGGCCTGGGTCCTCCTCTGACTGCTTCCCCAGCCTCCTACACCACCTCTGGAGCCACATTCCCACTCCCTGTTGGCTGTTCTTCGTCTCCCTCAGAGTCAGTCTTTACCAGGGGCATGACAATTTGGATCAGTATACTACTACAAATAACATTCAGTTTTATTCCCAAGCATGCTCATGTTCTTCTGTGTAAGATAGGATCTTTGATCTAGAGATTAACATGGTTGCAACATACTGATCTCTGTATCTCATGAATAAGGTAATGCTGATCAGTTAGTGCTGATATATTCATCAGTTCATATCAGTTAGTGCTGATCAGTTAGCACATATATCAGTTAGTGCTGATATATTCTGAGGAAAATATCTAAAGATTATCTAATTTGATGGAGAAAACAATATTCTGTTCATTGCTAAAGCTTTCATTAGCTTTTTTTCCCCTTTAGAAGTAAGTTTTCTGAATGTGAAAACAAGCATGGAATTTATATATATATATATATATTATACCGCGAAAAAAAACCGCTCAGAAAACATATATATTATATATATATATATATAATGTTTTCTGAGGTTTTCGCGGGTATTTGTATGTGGATCTTTTGTTATTCGGGATCTTTTGTTATTCTCCATATAAAATTGAAGTATGTTTGGCGACGTTTCGACGAAATCTCATTCGTCATCTTCAGGCCTGTGTCTTCGGCCTTGGTGCTTCTCAGAGTAATGTGAGCTTGCAGCTGTTTTTTCTTTTTTAAAAAGAAAAAAAAGAAAAGAAAAGAAAAAGAAAAAACAGCTGCAAACACACAATTACTCTGAGAAGCACCAAGGCCGAAGACACAGGCCTGAAGATGAACAAATGAGATTTCATCGAAACGTCGCCCAAAATACTTCCACTTTTACGCAGGAGAAAACCCGAATAATAAAATCCATATTTTTAAGTTTTGCATGGGGTACTTACATGTGTGCTGTTCAGCTTCCTTTGGGTATTATCCCATGTCATTGTAGTGCTTTCAAAAGTGTAGCAACGTTTCAGCAGAATCTCATCTGCATCATCAGGCTTTCTGTATTGAGTTTGTCTGGGAGTCAGGTATCATAGCTCTATTAAAAATTTGAGGATAGCCATTTTAAAGGACAGCTATCACAGACAGAAGAAACCAAGAACACACCAATCAAACAAACTCCAAAGTTCCAATAAACACAGACCAAAATCTCCCAACCAATCAGGATATAGAAAAAAACATCCCTGCCACAATAATAGGCTAGCCTCAAATTTAAACCAAGGGCTGTGAGACCCTAACCCACATACAAACTCAATACAGAAGCCTGATTGATGGCAGATGCTTCTGTATTTGAGTTCATCTGTGAGTCAGGCTATCACAGCCCATTTAGTTTTTAAATTTGAGGATAGCCATTTTAAAGGACAGCTATCATCTATTAGGGAAGCTTAGGTTTCATCTGGGTGCCTGGTTTGGGGTGTGTTTGAGCTGGAAGGTATCAGGAGGATCTGTTTGTGCCCAGGTGTTTGTCTGGCGTTGTGGTTGGAGATCTTTCTATTAAAGAGTGAAGGCTTCCAAATGATTGACAGTCTGGTGGAATCATCTCTTCTATTCATGCTTTCAGGTCTTTTTTTCAATCTCTATGGCTTCTCTGATGATTCTGTGGCTGGGTTTTCAAAAGTGGCTAGGGTTTGGTGCCATTGAAGTTGGTGTTATGACCTGTGGCTTTCATGGTGTTGGACTAGTGAGGAGGTATGTTCCCAGCTTTTTTACTGCATTTTTGTGTTCATCCAGGCGGATACTTATTCTTCAATTGGTTCTGTCCAATGTATGTGGCCAGCATGATGCACAGAGAACTTCGTATATGCTTGGTTTTCCAGGTTAATTTTTATCTTTGGGGTTTCTAAGCGGTGGGATTTTTTGGTTGTTTTGAAGGTAGTCTTGATGTGATGCCTGTGTAGTATCTTACTGATTTTGTCTGCAGTACCTCTCATGTAGGGCAGGATAGCTGTTCCTAGGACTGTTGATCTTCTAGGTCTCTATTATGTGTCTTAGTGTTGTTTTTGTGGATCAAGCTGGTGATTTTGTTTTTGTGGAAGCCTGTTGGCTTTCAGTACTTTAGTCAGGGTGCATAGTTCAGTCTTTATATGTGTCTTTGTCTGCCAGGCGTTTGGTTTCTGGTGATTAGTGTTTGGCCACGGAGTTTTATCTGTGCTGCGGTGGTGGTGGGAATGGGCATTGAGGTAGCGGTTTGTTGTGTGTTTTCTTCTGGTAAACAGTGTGTCCTAGTGTGCCATCTGTTCTTTTGTAGGTTAGTACATCTAGGAATGGTAGTTGTTTTGTTTATTTCCATTTCCATGGTGAACTTCATTTTGGGGTGTGTGCTGTTTAGCCTGGTGTGTTAAGGAAATCATTTGGGTTTTCTTTTCCATTGGGCCAAATCACAAAATGTGTCATCGATGTATCTTAGCCATAGTTTGGGTTTGTGGGTGGCATTAGCCAGGGCTCTGTATTTCAAATTCTTCCCATGAACAGGTTTGCAATATGACGGTGACAGTGGTGATCCCCTAGGGGCTCCTCCAATTTGCTTGTATCTTTGTCCTTTGTATATGAAATATGTGTTGGTTAAGCAAGCGTTCTGTTAGTTCCATGAGGTCTTTAGCTGGTTGGTATTTATTTGATGATTTCAGAGTTTCTTTATCGGAGACTTGAGTGAATCGTAAAACCACGTCGAAACTTACAAGGAGATCTTATTGTTCCACATGTAGATCTTTGATCATTTCTGTACATGATTGATCATTTTTGTACATATGAAGCTGGCGGTTCACCATGGGGCTGTAGTTTTTTGCAAAGTGTTTAGCTAAGTTTTTGTAATGGTGCTCCTTTGGAGCTGACTATGGGTCTGAGAGGATATGCCTCTCTTTGTGTACTTTTGGGTGGCCGTATAGTTTGGGGCGTCTGTGAAATTTTCTCTTTTGGATGATCGTCTGTTGGATTTCTTCCTTATGTGGCTGTTATAATTTTTTTCTTGGTTAATTTTTCCAGATATGTGGGTTGAGTCTGTATTTATAGGTTTGTATGTGGAGTCTTGGAGTAGGTCTGTCAATTTTTGTTCGTAGTCTTTTCTATCCATATATCTACTGTGGCATTCCCTTTATCTGCTAGGAGTATGATTATGCTGTTATCATTTTTCCAGGGTTTGTAGCGGTTTTAATTCTTCTTCTTTGTGCAAGTTGGTTTTTGGGTGGTTTGCTTGTGCATAGGATGCTGATAACCTGATGTCTTATTTTGTCAGCTTCATCTGTACTTAATTTAGGCTGGATTCTACTGCACATATGATGGAGATTTTTTTGGGCATTCAATTATGCATAAATTGAATCCTTTGGTTGGGACATCTGTTTCTGTTTTGGTGAGTTCTCTGTTGGAAACATTATATACTAAATTGTTTCAGGTGTTGTTTGTGAGTTGTTGGGGCTTTCTTGTCATGTTCTAATTTCATTAGTTTCTTCAAGAGTTTTTCATTTTTGTAAGTGGTTTCAGAGAAGCCATAAGATTGAAAAAAGACCTGAAAGCATGAATTAGAAGAGATGATTCCGCCAGACTGTCATCATTTGGAAGCCTGCACTCTCAAACAGAAAGATCTCCACACCACAAGCCAGGCAACACCTGGGCACAAACAGACTCCCCCTTGATACCTCCAACTCAAACACACGCCCAACCAGGCACCCAGATGAAACCTAGCTTCCTAATAGATGATAACCGTCCTTTTACTCGAAACCAAGCTTGCACTGAAAGCCTCCAATACAGGAACACAATGTTGCCAGCCAATCAAAGCCACAAAACAGACAGAAGAAACCAGCAAACACCAATCAAGCAAACTCCAAGACCATAACACAGACCAAGACTCCCAAACCAATCAGGATGAAAGAAAAAAGCATTCTGGCTCACAGTAGGCTAGCCTCAAATTTAAAATAAACGGCTATAATAGCCTGACTCCAGGCAAACTCAATACAGAAGCCTGATGATGGCAGATGAGTCTGCGAACCGTGTGCTACACTTTAAAAGCACTACAATGACATGCGATGATTAATACCCCGAAGGAAGCTTGAACGCATGTTATATATATATATATATATATATATGAATATACTTATATATATAATAGGCTATATTATGTATGTATGTATGTATGATGTAGTATGTATGTAATGTATGTATGTATGTATGTACGTCTACGTATGTAGTAATGTAACGTATGTACTATATGTACGTATCGATTATATTGTCTGTATATATGTATAATATGATATATGTATATATAGTAGTCATATGTATATATGTATATGTATATGTACTTAGTAATATGTAAAGTCCCGTGAAAACTTTAAAAACACAATATATATATTGTTTTTTTAAGTTTTCGGCATTACATTACATTTGTGCCTGTTCAGCTTCCTTTGGTCATTTATCCCACGTCATTGTAGCTCTTTTAAGGTGTTAGCACACGGTTTCAGCAGAACCTCATCTGCCATCATCAGTCTTCTGATTGAGTTTATATGTATTATACAAACTCAATACAAAGCCTGATGATGCAGATGAGTTAATTATAATATTGTATGTCTATCTATACAAACTCAATACAAAGCCTAGATGATGGCAATAAAGATTCTGCTGAAAACGTTGCTCAGACAACTTAAAGCACACTACAAGACGTGGAGATAATACCAGCACTACAATGACGTGGGATAATACCTGAAGGAAGCTGAACAGCACACATGTAAGTACCCGCGAAAGCTTTAAAAAAACAAATATATATATTTGTTATATGTATATATATATATATGCCATGCAATTGACAACATTTTATGCACCCTTTCTCCAACTGTATGCACAGATTTTATGAGAGCTATGAATGAAAAATTTAGATGTAGAGTTGAACAAAATAATTACATTCTACAGCACATGTATATATGATAAGTGTGAATTAGCTAAATGAAAACTGAGGCAATTTGTGTACTATCCCTATTCCTAATACATATATCTTAGAATTAGCTTTACATCAACTCTGACAATTGCTTCCCCAGTTCGCTCTTTTCTCAAACTTGATTTATATTATTATGAAGAAGCTAGTGAATGGCCATAACAATTATAATTAATTACTCTTTTCACAACCATACATCTTCCCTGTGCTTTTCTCCCATTTTCCCTCTGGAGTTGTCACTGTCTTACAGCCAACCCTCTCCAACAAAGTCACATGCTAATCAATAAGACTTTTATTGAGAGCAACAGACTGAAGCTAAGTGTCCAATAGGACTTAAGTAATAGTAAATGGTTTAGTCAGTACTGAATTCCAAGACTTAAATACTTAGTCTTGTGCCTTGACTAGGAACTTGTTTTAGTGCCCTTCCTTGGCTAAGATGTAATTCATTGAATTCCCTGATGGCTGAAGTGTCCACCTGATGGCTGAAGTGATCTGCCTGAGAGCAAACGAAGCAACAATGAAGTGACAAAAATCACATCTCAACTTGCTAATGGGAGTCATCAGGCCCTTAGACTAAGAGCTATGACAATGGTATAACTTGTTCCAAAGCAAACTTCCGTGTAGAAAATCTGAATCTTTCACTAAAAATAATCCTGTTGCATGACTTCAATATATATTAAGGATAAAAAGGGAGTATTGGAAACATTAAAAAAACTCATTTAATTTGGTAAAAGATAGTTGGGGTTTATAGGTTTTGAAAACTGCTTAGGTCCATCCCTTTTAGCTTTATTTCTTTTTCCTAATCATCTTTCAAAAGTCTTATGCTTATGCCGAAGACTCAAGCATGAATTGAAATCATTCCTGGCATAAACTAACAGATAAACAAACAAATGAATAGAAATATCCTTGCAGGTCTTGCACAATGCTTTGTTGAAATCCAGCTATAGGGGACAGCTAGTCTGATAAGCGTGAGTCAATTTGTTTCAGACATTTAAGTGAGTGGTAGCTCTTATATCATTGATCTCTAAGGTTCAGAATGCTCTGAAGACTTAAAATCCAAAAAAATCACAAGTTGCAACTTGATAACTATTAGTATTTCTTATCTGTTGCCTTCCTCTTTTTTTGTTCCTCTACCACTCAGAAAAATAGCTATGCACTTTTTAAGGATCACACAAAGGTGGAGTTGTGATCCTGCCAGCAATCTTAAACTCTATAAATACTTGCTGGAATGATATCTTTCTGGAGAAATAAAATAAAAATAAATAAAATAAAAATATACAGGTAGCATCTTCACTGAGTTGTCTTAGTTACTAGTTACTATTTTGGGAACATGGCAAATATGGAAAAGATTTGCCTTTGCTTTCATTCAGTTGTATGGTGTTTTTTTTTTAATTCCTAATCTAGTTTAGCTTTATTATTTATAGTTAGACTCCCATATAAATGCTATCCATATTTCAATGTTTTCAGCTTTTAAACATCAGGTAATGTTGACTAGGTGCTGATATCTGGCTGATTCCAGTTGAGTTGTAATCTGGTGATTTACATGCTATAGATATTTCATGCAATTGTCTTGGCATCATATGAAAATGGTTTGTTCTTGATTTTTTCTAGGATGTTTCTTTGATATCCCAATATAGTCTAAAGCTTTGGACTTCTGGAATGGGGTCTCATTAAAATATTAACAAAGTTCCCCATCAAAGTATTTAAATCAGTCAAGTTCAACTGGGTGTTATCAGTTCAAAGTAACTCAACTTCTAAGCTTTGCATTACATTCTCCAAGGTTGCGATGATTAATTCTTGCTATAATTCACACATGACTTACACATCAAAAAGGTTTGAATGGGAAGAAGGGGAAGCCTCCTCACTGACAGACCGTAGATCGCAACTCTCTGTGGCTATGGTCCGTACTCTTTCGTTGGAGAGCCCCGATCATTACGATTAGGAGCTGAAGCTGCCTTGGAGGGGTGGTGGAGTAAGGCGAAGCCACAAGCCAGGTTGAGGGGAGCCACTTCTCCCCCCTGGGCTTGGTCTTCCCCCCCCTGAAGAGGATTGCAGCAGTGGTTTAAATGGCCACCCCGAAGAAGAGGACTTGGCTGGATTAAGATTTGTGCAGGAGGGAAGAAAGAGGTGGATAACATCTGAATCAGGACAACTGGGCAATATAACTAAACAAAAGTACCCTGGGATTAAGGGAACATGGGATTTTTAAGAAAAGAAAAGTGAGTGGCGAAATTACAAAGGGACAGGGAAAAAAAAAGAAAATATTTTTGAAAGCTAAGCCGGGCTTCGAACCGGGAAAGGAAGAAGCCAGAACTAAAGATTTAACTAAATTGGACTGAAATATTTTGGGAATAAACAGGCATAAAATAAAGCTGGACTTAAGATTGNAAACAAAAGGGAAAGCATCCTGTTTCTAAATGAACTTGTGTGGATACAACATTAAAGAAATATTGAAACAAAGTAAGAATATTAGAAAGTGAAAGAATAAGGAAAAAAGCAAGGAAAGACTTGCTTTTGGGATTGATTGATGTTTTTGGTATAGATCCTCAGCTGGAATAACTAAGAACTTTAGAAAATTGAAAGAAAAAGAAGGAAAGTAAAAGTGGGTTTTTTTTTGGGGGGGGGTGGACTTTAATGATACAAGAGTGTGCAGTGATAATATCTCTTCGGGAATTAAAAATGGAACTTAAAAATATGAGAGAATTACTCCAGGAAAGAGGCAAATCACTTTGCTCTGTGTTAGAAGAAACGGAAATGGCAATTGAAGAAGAAGAAGAAAGAGCTTCAGAGGAGGAGGAGGCGACTCAAGGAGAAGACATCTTAAATAGACAATTAACACAACACAACAAAGAAGTGGGGAAAGAAGGAAGGTTAAAAAGTTGAGATTTAAGAAGGCAATCAAAAAGGGGAATACCTGTGAATTCAGGAAAGACAGAAAGACCCAGCACAAAAGGGGAAAGGAAGATATTAAGAAAGAGAGGGATATAAACTGGAATGAGAAAAGATATGGGGAAAAAAGAGGGAGGAGAAGAAGCAGTAGGCAACAGGTGCATAAAATAAAGAAATACAGAAATAGTAAAACGTTGAAAAGAAATTGTTTTTTCAGAGATAATGGTTGATACATTAAAAAGGGATTCTGCAGGGTGACAAAGGGAAATAAGAATATTTATGCAATTAAAAGTATTTAGAAAATAGGGTAATATAGATACTGATAACTCTTATTAAAAATTAATGGTGGAAAATATGCTGCGGAATCCAAATGAAAAGAACTTTTTTGTCCTGTTGGCTATTTTTGTCTTCTGCAAATGTAGGAGAGCACTCAAGGACCTTTACTCATTCTCAGTAGTCTTATTTTGGTTCTTATTCATGGTAGTTAAACATCAGTTTGCAAACTAATTTGTCCAATATATATTTATAAGGGACAGCCAGAATTATAAAGTGTAGATTGCAAGACTGTCAAAATAATTTTGGTTCTGTGATTTTGGGCAAAATGATATTGTTGCAAGCAATTTTGTGCCTTGCAAATAGAATAGCAGAGTATAGATCAAAATTACCTCAAGATCTTTGTCACACATTTACCTCACAACTAAACGAAGATTAAATCCTTGATACAAATTTCTGGATGGAAAATACTTTATTACAATAGCTATTTCACAAATCTTCTCCAAAGAGACCTTATAAGAGATAAATAGGACAAAATACTTAGCACTATTAACAGTCTGCAACAGATGCACTTGAAATAATTCTTTCATACTGTCTATCATCTTTCTCTTTTACAAAAAGAAGATTGGTTTAAAATTGCAAGTACTTAAAATCACAGTTGTACCATCTGGCATGATCTATAACTTCAGCTCAGAAAAAAAAATAGAAGAAAAAATAGAATATTTAAGTTCAGTGTATGTAATGGTGATATAACTATTTCACAATATTCTTCCAATTGGATTTTTTAACCATTTTGATCCTCATAATCAGCATACTATTTGATAAAAATAGCCAGTGGTTCTGTTTTTTTGTGTGTTTTTTTGAACAGGAGATAGTTGAATGAAACTCTGTCATTTCTGTTTTTTGTTTTAACAATTATCAGTCGTGAAATTCTTATTCAGGATATACAAAATGTAGAGCTATGGCAAAATAATAATAAAATCATAAAGAACTCATCCAATGCAATCATGCAATCATATTTTATTCTGAAAGGATTTTTTTAATGCACTGAATTTATGAACAGCATATTTGATCGTAGCATGAGATTATACTTGTAATTACATACTCAAGCCCACCATGTAGGAGACCAAATTTATCATCTCCAATTTTCATTTGATAAGCAAAGGTGGGATTTTGTGTTTGCTATAATGGTGCACTTCAGTACTATATCTACAAGATATATAGTACGTGTTGTTCTTTATTGTTCCTTTAATGAAGAGATTCATAAATCAGATTCACACTTCCTATGATTAGTAAATATCATTTACTACTTTGAGTTCCTACTCAACCAGATTCAGGCTATGCCCTGATGCTGTCCTTGTACAAGATACCTTTTGTATGAAACTAGATTTTTTGCAGCATCATGGAGATCCAGTGGGCCAAACTTTATTTAAATGTTATATACTATAACCTTATTGAAATATTATGTGCTACATATAATATAATTTTAATGTTTAGTATAATTTAATATAGACTGTGTCTTGGACTACTCTATGATGGCATAAACTGATATAAAATTGCTACTTAAGATGGATAATTTCCCCCCCTTCACATTAGGCTGCCAGGAAGCCTTCATGAGAATGAAAAATGTGAAATATGAACCAGCATAGTTACTACTACACTAAATTAAGCTCAAAAATACCAAGATAAAATTGAAAATAAATCATAAAAATTTTGAAAAATAGATATAAAAACAGATTCCATTTTTCAATTAAACTTCTGAATAATTGCAAAATCAGCTTTTCATCCAGGGTTACCTGTTTTAAACTTCTGTTTTTTTTTAAATTAGCTAAGTTTATGCTGTTTTGTATTCACATGGAACAAAAAACACTCAAGACTAGGCATGCACGCCCCGAGCAACCTCTATTCCAACCATTACTGGCCTCACATGCAATTTCTTTTTTTAAAAAAAAAAACCAAATTTTATTGATTTTACAATTAAAAAAAAACACAACATAATAACACGTACATAATTGAAGGGTAGAAAGAAAAGA
>BHFT01005378.1:0-17420 GCA_004320025.1 Laticauda laticaudata
TCCTATATTTGGCTTTTATCTTTGCTGTTTGGACCCGTCAACCAAAACTTTCTCTTCTTATCTTCCTCCTGCACATTCTTTTCTGGTTGAGTTCCTTTGCGGGGGGGCTGGCCATTTCTGACCATGCTGCAATCTTTGGGAAAGGAGTAATAGCGGCTGGGCAGAGATGCGGCTCTCCTCAACCCTGCAGGCAGTCTCCCCCTCTTCACCACCTCTACGGGGTGGCTTAGGCCCTGAACCCAGCCGGCTTAGGGCGCTCCAGCGGCGAACACGGATTGAAGCCTCGGAGGGATGAGATTTCGGTCTGTCACCAAAGAAGCTCAAAACCGGAAGTCAGCAATATTATTCTTAAATATAAGGGAGAAGGGAAGGAGATCTCAGAGCAAATAATGCTTACTCTAGAGCACACGGAAGAAGGATAATGTTTATTTCAAAATTCACTTTCAACCATATTAAGATCCCTGAAATCTCATTAAACAAACAAGCAGTAGGCAATATGCTTTATTTACACAGGATTAATTACTTTTAGCTCATAACAAAAATGAATAAATGTAGCTGCACTGCAAATTAAAATTATTTATTGTTTCAGCCAAAGATAAGAATCTTTGTTGGCTGACATACTGTTAGATAAGCAAGCACCAGAGATGTCCTAAATTACTTATTTTAGAAACAAAAGCCAGAGAAGGTATTAAAGCAACCATGTACAGTGAGACAGCATAAATTTCCCTTGTATATTTTATACAGCAAAAAAGGTGTTGATTCAGATCTTTGTATGCCTATTTAAAGAGAGAAGTGAAAATGACCTTGATTCAAGTTCTTGGTAACTTGCCAGGCAAAGTAGACAATATGGAGCTGGATGGATGATAGGGCTATATAAATCTTATCCCAAATCACATAACTCTTGGCTTTTGGCTGAATCACATATTACTTCAGATTCCAAGCCAAGAAATCATCATTTCCCTTTTATATACCATGAGCCAACATGCAAAGCCACTTTATAAATTTATTTTTTTTATTAATTAGACAATGACAATTTTCTGTATAATTTAAAAGTAAGTGATGCATCAACATTATCAAAACTAAAGGTGCATCTTGTCAGTATTTCAATGACAGACCACAATGAAACCCCTTCAGATGCTGCCATCAATGGATTAAAAATAGGATATACAAAAACTAAATATCATGTATGAGTGTGGCACATACATATCTGCTTGGCAATTCCCACTTAAACATTCACTTGGACAAAGTCCTTAGTTTGTCTCCATGTGCCATTCCATATAGCCACTTTGGCTATAACTCTGTGGTAATCTCATGAAATGTATTTTTCTGTGAATATTACTATAATTTTTCTTTTTCGTTTCCCCGTCTGGATAGGAAGGCCAATTTGAGAGGGAGATGGCTGTTTATTTTTCTCTGACAGCATCCGAAATTGCAGTGCTAACTTTGGGACATTGGATGCCAAATGGCATAGCTGCCAACAAATGACACTTAAAAAGAAGCAAGCCAGGACACCAAAAGAAGAAATTTTATCCCAAAGAAACCTTCCGAAATTTTCTGAGAAACATTCAGCAAAATGGTAAGTCTAAAGTGGACATGCAACCAAATTCTAGATATTGTCTATTTGTACTGTTGTACAACCGAAGTCCATTTAAATGATAAAAAGTGCAAGCTCATCCCTGTTTTTGCCAGCAACTGTTAGCACTTGGACAGCAGATTGACCATGAGACTGACCAGAGATTCTCATCACAGGTTTCCTTATGATGCTGAGATGTATTTTATTTCCATTTAAAGTACTTCCAAATTTGTGTTTATATGTTGCCATATTCATATGGTTTTTTAAAAAATGTTTTCAGTTAAGATTCCTGGAAATTGGAGCAATTTAAGGGTCTGTTTTCAGCTATCTGCAACCCAGAGATTTGATTGATTTCTGTAGCTTTAACTCAGCCAAAGGGATGTTATTAGCATGGCACATCCTCCTATATACCCTGAAAAATTTGGAGGACAAGGACAAGATTATGGTTGTACGAAAGGGCTCCTTAGCAACTGATACCTACAAGTCCTTTAGGGATGAAGTCTATGCAACCTGGATAAATCCATCTATGTAAAGTGAGCCAAGGCCCAGTTTAGCACCATAAAGATGCAGAATGTTAATTAAGGAATCTGTGATTTGCCAATGAAAGCACAGCAAGGCATCTCTCTACCTGATCAAAGGCTTAACTTTCTGATGGGATCTTAAAGTGCAGGAGCCATGAAATTGCTTTTCATCCCCCCTCCCCACCCCCAAAACAAACAAAAAATCAGAAAGCAAGAACACATAGTACAATGAGGGAGAAGTAAAGCATGTCTTTAAGGAATACAACTGCAATGAGGACAAGGCTGAAGGAGAGGACTCACTAGAGTCAGTGAAGCTGAGAAAGAAATAATCAGCGTCTTGCTTCATGAATATGTAGCGTCTTTAAGATTGTCCTTGAAAGGAACTGAGAAAGAAGTAACTAAGGTAGCAAGCTTATCTGTGCTTATTTGGAAATAAGGTCCAGGCTATGCATGAATCAAAGAAAGGAAAAACAGTCTTGTCAGATTGCCAATTATTTTGTAGCAGATTATCTTGTAGCAGAACTGGACAATTTTCAGACTTGTGTTTTTAATAAATCATATAAAATTCAGAAGCATCCTGTCATAATTTGCACTCTCGCTCCTTCCTCTCTTTTATATAACAATCCAAGGCATACCTTAAAAAACCCCTAGATTTCTCAATAAAGTCTTGTCTTTGGTATATAGTGATAGAAAAGTGGCCTCTTTCTATTATTCCCATAAATGCAAACAAAACTATTCCATTTTCCAGTAGCACCAACACTACACAAAGAATTAGTTCATAATTAAACAATCAGAGAAATAATCTGTCTGTCTTTCCTATGCATCCAGTTGTATACTAATTATATTTTTAGCTGGATTGTCCTTCTAAAAGATTTAGAATGGTGCACCTGGTTGTTTTCCTTCTGGTGCAATTCATTTTCACAGTCATCTTTTCTAGGTTAGGCAAGAAAAAACTGCACAGGAAATGTTTTGTCTGTGGGGATCTGAATCATGATATACAGTACATCTCATCAGTGTCAGTCTGGTGTAGGGGTTAAGTCATCAGGCTAGAAAACAGAACACAGAAGAAAAGGTCTACCCTAGGAACAAAGTCAGTAGGTAACCTTGGGCCAGCTTCTCTCTCTTAAGCCTAGGAAACAGGCAAAGGCAAACCACTTACAAAAAATCTTGCCAAGAGAACTGCAGGGACTAGTCCAGGTTGTCAGCAGGAGTCAAGACTGACTTGAAGGCACCAAAAGAAAAACACCCCCAAAAAATCTCATCAGCTTCGCTATGTTGAAATGCAAAATCAAGTTGGGTTACTTGAATGAGGAAAGCCACAAGGAAATTAATTACCAAGGGCTGAAGATCAGACTGAAAACAAAAACAAAGTGAGTGGAAACCCTTTATGGATTTTTTGTTGAAACAGGCAACAATGAACTTGTTTTATGATTTATGAGTTTGGTGATTAGAAAGGGTAGAATATGAAAAGAAGGGAATCACAATATAACTATATAGAGGGCAGAATATAAATGCAATGTATAACCGCTGTAAAATAAATCACGTTGATTTTTATATTTTTTCTCTTTCTTTTGATTTCTGTTCTCTCCTATTTCTTACTTATTTACCCAGCACTTTTCTGTTTTTCTTTCTTTAAATTCACATGGATTTTACTCTGTAAAACATCTCAATAAAAATTAATTTTAAACAAAGGAAAGAAAACAATAACCACCCCAAATATTGGAAAGAAACAAACATGAACCACTTCTATACTGCTGCCAAGAAAACTACACATACTTATCTAGGAAGTTGCCATCCTGACTTCACCTGCCTCATCTAAGGTCAACTCTTAACTAGCTTTTGCACTTTTCCATTATTATTTTGAATGACAGATCTATTGAAGTGATGTGCTATGAGAAGTAGCTTTGCCCTTCACTTATAACAGGCTACTGTTCCAGAATTCCCAGTTCTTGGGGCCTCTTATTATGCTGTTACAGCGAAGGCCACAGCTGCTCAGCTTGGACTGCCCTCTGCCATAAGACTGAGTGATCAGGTTGCCTCAGGTACGGTGATTTTAAAAGCGCCACAGCACATTTTTTCATTATTTTAATTGTCCTTGCTCTGAGGAATAGTAAGTCGTGAGGATTTTCCAAATTAACTGATATGATAAAAGGAGAAAAGAAGCACAAAACCAGGCTAACCTCCACAATCAAATAACCCTTTCATCCCCTAAAAAAATGTTCTTAAAAGCACTTAATTATTATTATTGTGAAACCCACCATAGTCCCAATGCCCACTTCCATTCAGATAAATTGCAGAGGGAATTAGCCATCCAGCAAAGGGATGGCATTGGGGGGGGGGCGGAACTGTCTCTGTGTCTCGCTGTTTGGCATGCAATGCCCTGTAGTGACATCCTGAGGGGAGAAGTTGAAACTGTTTCTGTCCAATATGTGAGGGGTCTGTAGATATTTTCTCAGCCCTCTTTCTAGCTCATGCAGCATACATGATATATTTGTATCATGCCAGAATTAAACTGAGAACCAGGATTACCTGTTTACTTTTGTTTATCAAGTTAAGTATGCATCTATGCAGTATGTAAAAGGCATTAACTACCATTGGGTGTATGCATTCACTGAAAGAGGATAAGATTAACATTTGTGGTGGCATTTAAAAAGCTATTTTATCGTAAGTCGATTTGCTCACCTAACGGATCTTGTATATTGACTGGTTCCAGAATGCCAGGAATTCATGTTAAAGTTTCTTAAAGTTGTGGCAGGACCATGTGAAAGACTGGGAACTTCTATATTCAAACATGAACTATTACTATTACCTAAATAAAGCAATTTACCTAAATCCTGAAATGGCATAAATATGTATACTGTTTCAGAAGTCTACTGAGTAATATTTTTAATACTTTTTTCTGAGTGCTCCATATGACAGAAAAATTATTTCTTAACACTTGTACTAAACAAATAATAAATAATACTTTTCTATCAAAAAATGTCCAAGAATAAAATTTTGTTCAACATTGGAAGAAAGATATAATTCTGTCAATATCTGATTGGGAATTTAAACTTGGAGAATACTACAGCAATAACAATAGCATTTAGACTTATATATGCTACTTTACAGTCCTCTCTAAACAGTTTACAGAATCAGCATATTGATTGCCCCCAACAATCCGGGTCCTCATTTTACTGACCTGTGAAGGATGGAAGGCTGAATCAACCTTGAGCCGATCAGGATAGAACTCTTGGTAGTCAACAGAATTAATCTGCAATACTGCATTCTAACCACTCTGCCACCAAAGCTAACAAAACTAACTCTGTGTGTGCGTGGAAGCAAGAAATTCTGGAAGCAAGAAATTGTACCAACAGAGGGTGGTTATAAAAAAAAAAATAGACTGTATAGAGATGGATAGACTAACAATGAAATTAAGAGACAAAGAAGAGTCGATATATGTCTGGGATGCCTGGTATGAATGGTTTAAGAATAAAAAGAAATCAAAGTGGCAATTACGTAAAGAATAAGAAACTATGTAAATACTTATATCTATATTCATATCTATCTATATTTATTTATATATTAAGTTGAAATTGTATAATGAAAGAAATGTGTATACAGAAAGATGATAAGGAAATGTAAAAGATGTCTTGACATTGATATAATGATGTATAAAGTTTTATTTTATGTTTTTAAATTTTGAAAACTAAATAAAATTTACTAAATTAAAAATAATTATTCAAAAGCTATCGGAAATTGACAATTCTTGCATCAAATCTAAATTAGCAAATTGTCTCTTTGGATCCTTTGAAAAGGAAGCCCTTGTGTCTCTTCTCTATTCAGAAATGTTTTGGTTTGCAACAGTGCTTTGTGTTACTACAGTCCAAGATTTATGATTGCAATAAATACCCTGATTTGTATCAGAAAAAAAAAGAAAGAAAAAAGAAGACTTACTGGTGAAGTCAAGGGAGTTGGCAGAGATGGTAAAATTCACTGCTTTATTAAAGACTTTGCCTGTTTCTACTTGGAAACTGCTTTGAGACATTTCACTTGAAAACATTTTAACTTTGGAATTTGACAATTATAATCTGTTTATGAGTATGGAAGTAATTTGTACCTGCACTAAAGAAAATTGGAAATTACATTTTTCCATTTTTTTTTCTGCATTCTCAATTTGTTTTTTCTTTGACTCTTCAATTTTTTCCCTTTAAAGTTTTTCTGTTTCCAATTTTATCTTATTTTGAAAGTTAACATTTTGGACAGTATCTATTTTTAAAAAATTCATTCTCCTCTCTCTCCCTCCCTCCCTCCCTCTGCCAGTTTGGGGTAATGATTAAAGCATCAGGCTAGCGATTGAGAGGATGTGAGGTCCAGTCCCATCTTAGGCACAAAGCCACTGGCTCACCTTGTGCCAATCACTTTTTCTCAGCCTTAAGAATGAAACAATGGCAAACTACTTCTGAAGGACCTTGCCAAGAAAATTGCAGAGACTTATCCTTATATTCATTATAAGTCAAAAACTGACTTGAAGGGCTATTATACACATGCATATGTGCACACACACTCCAAGTAACAATGCAGTGGTGATTTCAATATCAAGTAATTTAGCTTAAGACTGAATGCTTTATTAAAATATTAGTTACTTTTGGGGGGAAAACATGAACATGTAAACTGATAATTTGCTTCCTAGACATTTTTTGTACATCACTTTCCTTCAAATTCTTTTTGTAATGGAGAATATTACCTTATGTTACTTAATGCTTTACAGCTCACTTGTCATATATTAATATTTCTGGAACCATACATATTATTCCTTTCACTCTTACTCTCAGGCTTTATTTTTGCAGTTTAACATACTTACATTTCTTAGAAAAAAGGCACTTGAATTTTAGCTCATAATTTGGCTGCGCAATAGAGCTGTTAGATTCATAAAAGGCCTATTTCTAATTATGTCTCCATTGATATGTTAGCATCAGTTCTCAAATGAGATCAGGAAATTGCAGCTATGCATAATTGCCAAATAAACATTTCAAAAATAAAATACTGCTGTAGATATTGTACCAGTTCTGAGCATTTCCATACATTTCTATTTCTTTCTCCAAATCTTCAAAAAGCAATTTAAAACTAACCCACAATTATCTTTATTTCTGCCAATTCTAAAATTCAGAAAGCGCACAGAAAGCACAATTAATCAATAATTTTCACCTCTTTTTTCCCTTTCAGCTGGTCAAAAGAACAATAAGAAGACCATAACCCAATCGGGCTTCTAATTTCCAAGCTACAGATAATTGAACAAAAGACCATCACCTCCACTCTTGGCAGGTCTCAAGAGGGAGTAAACTTAAGAAGGAACAATAATCATTTGGATTTCTGGGAAAGTTCTTTATTGTTGGTAGGGTAACATAACAAAATCTTGAAAGTTTCTTAAAACGCTTCTCTGGATAAATTTATATCTCAGGGCTGTCAAACTCGCGTCGTCACAGCATCATCATTTGACATATCGGGACTTTTCCCCCCTTCGCTAAACTGAGCAGGGGTAAGGCCAGCACGTGATGCATCCAGCCTGTGGGCCACGAGTTTGACACCCTTACTATATTGAGTATAATTTAAGTAGAGTTGTTCTAATTCCCTTCCTCATGCTTTCCCCTTCCGCTGCAATAATGAGTATCCATTTTCTATAATGGTTCAACTTTCTGCTCTAATGGCTTTGGTGCTTCTTCTTGGTTCAAGACTCCATCACATTTTACAAGAATGAAATAAACTCATAGTGCCACTCATTCATATTTTGCAGCAAAGGTATTTCTATAACTTTAGAGCCGTGGTGGCACAGTGGTCAGAATGCAGTACTGCAAGCTACTTTTGCTGACTGCTGACTGCCAGCAATTTGGCAATTCAATTCTCACTGACTCAAGGTTGACTCAACCTTCCATCCTTCCAAGGGCAGTAAAATGAATGCCCAAATTGTTGGGGGAAAAATGCTGACTCTGTAAACTGCTTTAGAGAGGGCTGTAAAGCACTATGAAGCAGTATATAAGTAAGTCTAAGTGTTATTGCTGTTGCCAGGCATTATTCAGGCTGATTTACAAATTAAATTGTAAAAAATAAAATCCTTCAAATTTTCCTAGCCATGACCCCATCATTCCTTGTGGCATTTAACACACCCTCCATCAGTAGTGAATGAGAAATTGTAACGTGTTATTCTATCAGACTCAAATAAAAATCTTCCCTTAATCTCTTGTGATTATGATAAATAAGCACTGTTTACTGGTTTGACAGCTATAAAGGGAAACAGGTTTATTTTAACTCAATGACAGTGGTTTAGAACAGTTTAATTTTTTCTATAGATGCCCTTTGTTCTGGTTTGTTATATTTACTGTTGATGATAAGGTATTTTTTGTGTGTTTTTTTCTTTTGGTATTCTCTAAAATGAATATTCCCTGCTTTTGTGTATCTGTTTTTATGTACTGTGGTCCAAAAGGTTCATTTATAGAATTAGGAGGCTGGAAACATTTTCTAGTTTTATTAAGAAAAATATACAACTCTACTTTGGCTAAACATTAACTCATTCCTATTCATTAGGACACAAGAAAAGGTCAAAACAGCAGTAGCAAATACAACTAAATCTTTCAAGTTGGTCAGACCATAGCAAACACATATCAGCACAGTTTTGGATTGTAACAACTGGAAGGTACCAACATTGGCTGAAACTTGTGTGTCATACTGGTAGATTCATACTGAATAATCATTTCAGAAAACTTTCTTTACTTACCTTGAGGCAAATAACTTAAACAGGGCATAGAGCTTCCATTGGTGGTCTTGTCTGAGGATCATTTGTGATGCCACTTACTGAGATCTCCTCTCAACCTTCCCTAGCCAAACTCTGTCAAAAATGTACTCGGCAGAGGCTGTCTTATCAAGTTCACTCAGCATGACTTAAAATGCATCTCAAACAGCATTGGGCTGTCTTGTGCCTCTTCAGGATGCTTTACTTCTCAATATTAAAAGAGTTTACTTTAGCTTCAGCTTGTTTTCCAAACTGCCTCTGGCAATTTTTCTGTGCACCTAAGGCAGCAGCAGATGAAGAGTGTGTGTGGTTAATGATGACTGAAATAATTAAGATTGGCTTAAAGTGATGGCTAGTATCCATCCAAGAAACAAAGCTGCCACTAGTGATGGACAATTACTTTGCCACTCCAATAGCTACCACATCCATCTGATCAGTGAGTACACCTGAATCAAATGGTAAAATCTGAGCTGGTAAAATAGACTGTTCCTCTTCTGGTTGCTAAGAGGAGTCACATTCTTTCTCGACATAACCCATCTCCTATTGAGTAGAAAACTAATACAAACTGATGTTGCCTGATATGTTTTTTTCTCCACTTGAAATCAGGGTGGACAACCTGGGCCTGCAGGCAACACAAAGTCACCAGCCGCCGGGAAATGCAATTTAGCCAATTTTAAGGATTATCCTGCTTCCTCCACAATCCACCTCTAATATCTCCAGGTGACCTAATATGGTGATAAAGTTTTCTTTGCAAAATTTCCCTTCAACTTCAAACCATTCTGGGAGGTTTCTTCTTAAAGGCTTCTTAGTATGAAAATGGAAACAGGTTGCTTCTCAAAGGGTTTCATTCCCACTCTTAGCCTTAAGAGCCAGAAATAAGCTCTTTCTTTTATATTCCAGGGGTGGGATTTTGCCAGTTCGGACTGGTTCGGGCAAACCCTGTCTACTGTCTCCAAACCAGTTCACTGCAGCAATCATGTGGGGCCCACCTGCCCACCCCTGTGCAATACTGATCTTTATTGTGCCAGCTGATTAGCATAGAAGAGTAGATTGCCACTCCTCAGCTGTGTTACTCCCCTGAAGTTACATAGTAGGCAAGGACTTTTGAATTGTGTTGACATGCGTTAGGCACAGAGGTGGGATTCGAAAATTTTAACAACTGGTTCTGTGGGTGTGGCTTAGGTGGTGGGCATGGCTTGGTGCTCATGTTATTGGCTAGGTGTGGCCAACTCAATATCACTCACATCAAGGCATGCATCTCCTCGCCTGGCCTCTTGTGATTGTGAAGATGCTGCAACACTCGTAAGTGTGAAAAATGGCCATAAGTCACTTTTTTCAGTGCCATTATAACTTTGAATGGTCACTCCACCTAAGGAAAGTACCAGCAAAGGAGGGGAAAAAAACTCCAGAGATCTTCCTGAGACAGGAAGTCTAGTCCTGCCAAGAATGTAATAAGGGTTAACGGAGAGGCAGTTTCTATAAGCAACACCAGAATGTTTCCTTCCTGTCTTCCTGACAGGTTTTGGCCAGTAATTTCTTCTAACAACCGGCTCTCCGAACTGCTTAGAATGTTAACAGGTTCTAGCAAATAGGTGTGAACTGGTAGAATCCCACCCCTAGTTAGGTGTAAACGTGCACAATAATTGAACCGGTTGTTATACCGATAGCATCTCACCCCGATATATTCTTTCATCGAGCAGAGACAGCAAGTTATGATTCCTAAATGGTATAAAGTTACCTAATCCCTGTTCTGAAGGGAAAGGATTCAAATGTGACATTGTTACCTGGAATTTTAAACTTCATCATTTTAGCCTGGCAATTTAGGCCTCTTTTTGTGTTTAGGAAATTATTTTTTCCCTCTGAGTCAAGACCATTTCCTTTGAAGTACAAAGAGCTAGTTTTCAGAAACTAAGCAATAAGTATGTATTCTGAAGTCTATTGTGAGAAAGGAAGGGATGTGTCTCATAAATTTGCCAGTTGTGGAATGTTATTTGGAAACAATGTCTTCTGTTGTTTGATTTGTTGCTTCATGATGTGCCAAAAATATCTAACATATAAAATGTATATAATTATATATAACAACTTGACACCTCTCTTATAAACACTTTTTGCTTTGCCTAAAGTACTTGTGGAGTGGGGGGTTGTGGTAAAAATGCCACTTTGCAAAGATGTTGAGTGTTCTCTCTCAAATTTAGGGACAAATTTAAGGTTTTTTTTTTCCAGCTGCAAGACACTCAGTTACTTGAGTTTCAAAGGCAACAACGTCTATTAAATCACAACTTCTTATAATCAGTCTGAAATTTGAAAGAGAAGCACTGAATACTAGTGGGCATGCATAAGCACACCAATGTGCCTACCATCCCTGTCCTATTGTTTCTTTTTATTTTTCTTATATGTATCAATTTCATGTATTCATAACTATGCTTATACTTATACCTGTTATCTTATAATTGCTTGACAAAATAAATAAATAAATAAATAAATAAATAAATAAATAAAATACCTTTGCAAAAAGGCTTTTCCCTCATTCCCATAAAACAAATCACAAGTACTTCAGGCAAAGCAAGAAGCATTTTATTAAAGGCAGGTGGGTGGGTGAAGTTTTATATATTGAATGAAACATTTGATATATGTGGTAGGTCAGAAGGCAATAAATCAAACAATAAAGGACATTGATTGGACATGAGAAAACACATACACCTTTAAATTGTGTTGCACCTCCTCCTTTGCATCTGGGCTTGTTTTTTGAAAGTTTAACACTTGCAACACTGAAGGACTTCAGAATATGGCCTTAGGGTCACTGGATGGGCTAGGTTTTGCACATCAAAGGAAATGGTTTTGGAAAGATTTCTCAGACTTCAAAAGGAGGCATAGGTACTCTGTTAAAATGCTAATATTTCCTTAGCATGATTAAATAAATAAAACTTAGCATGATTAAAACAATAAAACCTGAAAGTCTAGGTAACAAATAGGCTTCGGTTAGTACCATATTATTGAAATATCACTTGTTAACTAATGATTGAGGCACAGCCATCATGCCATTTTTCTTTTTAAAAGAAATTAAGTTTTAATGGTAAAACAGTGCTGCTCCTGGGCATCTTAGTGATTAAAACAGTGCAATCCAACCACGTCACATTATAAAAATAACTGGATCATTAATCATAAAATCACAGCAGAATTTAATCACAGTTTCAAAAGATCTAGACAAATTTCTAAGAAATTGCCAGAGGCTAAACAGGTTTAAGAACCAGTTCTGGAAACGCCATTTCAAAAACCAGATAAACCTTGACTGACTGGCTCAGTAGCAGAAATGGCAGCAGCTATAAAAATATAGGTATTCAATGACACTCATGATGCCATTCCCCTCTCCAAAATCACAATAAATGCTAAACTGACCCCTTTCTGTTTCATTTTACTGTCAACGTTCACTTCCTCATCTGTCAATCCTCCTTTCAATGTGCCACTCTACTAAATTCATACTTCCCATTCCTTTTCAAATAATCCCCCAGCATGCTTCCATACCCAAGTGCACATTTCAAATTAACATCCTTCTGACACTTGTAATTTCCTGTGATCCTGTGTAAGATAGCAAAGGTGTCAAGCTAGAGGCTCTACCACTGATTTGGCTCTTCCACCTGCTTGCTAGCCTGCTAAAGAAGGTGGCTTGTAATCAGCTTTCTGATGCACTTCCATGACACCACTAAAAATGCCCAGAGGATTTCACTGAAGTTACATTCCAGTAGAAATCAGTTTGCTGTATTCAAGCAGAGTGAATTAATCACTGTAAATATAGCCTAGACTCAAAACATAATTTTCTCTTTCTCTCAAAGGAGTTTTCCCCTCCTTTAAAACGTGTATTTAGAGTGAGAGATGTACTAGATTTGTTTAACATTGCAGTTAAAATGGGATTTGATAGGAGATGCTTTCTGCAAAACTAGTTCTGGCCACCCTTCAAGAATATCTTTTGTTTATATGTACCACTCCAAAAGACAGTGGGTTTTATATAGCATGGATTTTTAGTTGCACAATGGACATCTGAAGAAACACGACCAGCAGAAATGGAACCTGCAAATGTCATTGGGGCCCACAATATTATTACACTACCAAAATAAGTGAGAAGGATTTCAAATTTAAATCTGAAACATGATTGTAAGTTGCCTAAAGTTACTGTCAAGGCTCTGACTAACGAACTCAAGCAAATCAGAACCCTGAGACTTGGCTGCTTCTCCAAGGTCTTCTTTTAATGAGTACATCATATTGGCACAGCTTCAGTGAAAAGCCAAACCTAAAGAGAGAGAGATGGCTGCAGTCAGGCTCAGTTCAAAGTTGACAATTACCTTGAGGTAAGAGGGGTGGCCAATACATTTTCCAAATAAATAAAATTTAAAAGCTTGAAATCTCTTGAGATTTCCAAAATCTGGAAAAATTCTGATGAACAAATATGAGTTCTCAGAGATTGAAGTAAAATGTCAGAATTCTGTGAATGTTTTAAATGTTGGTATTCTTTATTTTATTTATTTTGTCAATCGCTTACAAGATAATAGGTATAAGTATAAACATGGTTCATGAATACATGAAATAGATACATATAAGAAAAATAAAAAGAAAGGACAGGGCACGTTGGTGTGCTTATGCATGCCCCCTACAGATCTCTTAGAAAAGGGGTGAAGTCAATAGTAGAAAGTCTAAGGTTAAAGTTTTTGGGGTTTGGGGAAGAAACCACAGAGTCAGGTAGAGTATTCCAGACATTGACCACTCTGTTGCTGAAGTTGTATTTCCTCCAATCAAGTTTGGTGTGGTTTACCTTGAGTTTGTATCTATTGTGTGCTCTTGTATTGTTATGGTTCTTGTATAATATATTGGGGCAAATCATCAAAATCTTACAAGATATGATGATTTCATAACATTGAAATTATTATTATTTTTAAAAAAGGAGTTGTATTGTGTGTTATGCTTGAACTTCTGACATTGTCTTGGTTTCTCAGTCTGAGAATAACTTGTTAAGTCTGATGAGTCTTTTCATCTCCAATTCATTAGTACATGACCTACCTACCCATCTCCATGATTTCCTCTCATGCTATCCAACTTGATGACCTTGTCTGGATATTGTTTGCTTACCTCCAGACTGCTACCAATTTTAAATTCATCTGACATTTAAACTGAAGCCTTAGCCTTCTCCACATGAATGAATAATTTTATCAGCATATGTAAATTGTGAACTCAGATTGGGATGAGTGGATATTTCTAGCTGTCCATGAAAAATATCTTCCGATCTTTGCAGAAATCACTTGTAAATCACAGTCATTATTTGCTAGTAATAACCAGTTTGGCGTTACTACCAAGGGTCACTTGAGGAATAGAGCCATATATGCAAAAGTGACATGTATGGTTTCACGAAGACCTATTCTCCAAAATATTTTTCCTTGACTTATTTTAATAGCCTATTTGGAGAAAATGCCAAATCAGGAGGTAGTTGGAGAATATTCAGCAGTAGTTGGAGAATATTCTATGTGATAGAATTCAAATATTTTTGCAGCCAGATTTTATTTACCTCTAAAATATTTAAAACATTATCCCTGCTAACAAAAATATCTTCAAAGTTGTTAAGAAAGCTTGAGACTCACTTGCATCTATACATACTTCAGCCTTAGCATTGGACATAGAGAGCCCATGTTTATCTGCTTTGTTATCTAAGTCTGGTTTTGAATCTTGCCTATAAAGGACTTTTCAAAATGATAAGTGACAGCCTTCTTCTGCTTCTTATCTATCATAGCTCAGAAACTTTGCTGGACTTTCCTTTTGACTAAATTGGGTACTTCCACCATCCTTCCCCATCAGGGAACTGCACAAATATTCTTGTTCACATTCTTGTGAAGACGTTTCAGTGTAATCCTTGAGTCATATACCATACATACTCGCATATAAGTCGACTTTAGAATGCTTTTTTTTTTCTTCAAATTTGGGGGTCGGCTTATACATGCATAAATCTGATTTCTGACACAAATGACATGACGATATGACACTTCTCAGATCACGCAATATCGATATTACCATAATTGACCATACAGCGATATATCACGATACAGCACACTTATCTTGTTATTCTGGGTGCCTCAATTTTTGCTTTTTCTACCACCGGATCAACACGCTCCTTGATTGGTTAGTCATTCACGTGACCGCTTTAGTGTTTGCGATCGTTCATATGCAACTTGTGTCCAGTTTCATCTGCATTTAGTAAAGTTCCGATAGTAAATTCACTTAAATGATACCCATGTCTTGATGTTAAAGAAAAAGAATGTCTTATGCTGCTTCTCTTTTAAACTAAACGTAGGAAGGCTACAGTGGAAAACAAGCAACCTTGAAGCCACCAAGAACCTTTGGCAGTGGATGAGAGCAATATTAGAAGATTATTAGAATATTAGAACGACACTCTTTAATATTGTAGAAAATAAATAAAAGTAAACACAACAATAAATTGGCGATTATTGTCTTTATGCTCTTCTGCAAGCTTTTTGCTATGATAAGCGGCATATTATTACCATTACTATAACATCAGATTCTTACATACTGGGTACTTAACTTAATATTCGTTTCCTACCACAAATGACTTTAGATAATGAACCTTCAATCATGGCATTGCATATTGATACTCTTTATGTTATTAGCCCAACCACACACCATGGTATTTGGGAGTTCAGCTTATATGCGAGTTTTGGGCAAAATTCCTCATTTTGGGGCAGTTTTTTAAGGGTCGGCTTATATGCGAGATTGGCTTATATGTGAGTATATACGGTACTTCTCTGCTGTTGTCTCTATAGGCAATCCCAGAAAACTTTAGTTTACCTTACACTAAAAAAAAATCCTGGTGGAGACACATCTTCTACTTGTCAATTCTCCTGTCTGACCAGTTTGAACATATCCCTTTAGCTTTAGGTTATTGTTACCATTGGCAATTATCTCTTAGGAGGAGGCTGTAACCTTATAAACTTCTGGTCTTGCCTTTAAAATGAAGGGATAAGGATCTTTTTTTTTTGAAAAATAAAATTTTGCTTTATTTTATGTGATCTGGCTGTCATTAGCAGCTTCTCAGTACTCCTGTGATGGAAATTCCTTCCCAAATAATAGAAATGGACAACCTTCCTCTTTTACTCTAATTCTACTCAGCCCAAGTTGTTCATTTTTAGCCAAATAATTGGAAATGAATAGTTCAGTCCATAAGTATTTTCTTTCTAGATTACCTGCATCTTTATTTGGTATTGCTCATCTTTTTTTGAATACTAACTGCAAATTGATTATTTAAGTTGATGGACTTCACAGTCTTATTTCTTTGATTCTCAAATCATATTTGTGTATATTTCATTATACCTAATAACAACACTGTCTCTTTAGCCTGTGAAGGCCCTTAAATGTGCTGAGTCCTCCATCACACATCATCCCTAGATTGGAAATTCATATTGACCATTGGATTTATGTATATCAATTCTCCTCCACTTTTTGAAATGGGGAGGGAATTAAAAGGAAACAACAAAAATGACAGCAAGAGTGGGGAATGTTGTGCCTTACACCTATCACTTCTGTTGTTGACAGAAAAATTTCAGAAGAAATTGATAACGGAGATGATAGATTCAGTTTGGAAAAACTTTCAAAACAAAGATGGATACATATTTTGAAAATTTTTTATCATAGTTGAAAAGCCTTTTGTCACTATTTTGTCAACACAGATTGGACTTCAAGCTATGTGTAACCTTCTTAAGATTCATTCTGCAAATATTTTAAGTATTTTAGATATATCAGTATACCTTTATATTTTTGTTCCAAACTGAAACAAGTTTCATGACACTGGTATAAGAAAAAGAATATTTCACCTATTTTGGAAGAACAGAATTGTAACTCAAATACCTGCCTTACACAAAGTTGCAGTATGCTGTCTCATAGAAACTTTTCAGCTCAAGGACTCAGACGGACATATTTCACATTATCTGCCCCAAAGTTTGTTGTTGCAGAAACAAAAGGGTGCTACAAACTCTTTTGTTCCATAAGCATTAACTATTTGAATTTGACAACAATTGTTTATAATGCCCAGTCAGAGAAATAGCAGATGTGAACAACTGCATTCTGTGCAAACTATCACAACAACTTGGCAACTTGCCTTGATTTGTAAACTCAGCACAGTTCAATTTCTCAAACAGGCTTCTCTAGAGGTGATAAAGAAAATTTAATTTGCTGTTGTTATTGCATCTGCAAAATGTCTCACAAGTGAAACTGTTCTGGACTGTTACTGTATAAAGGGAGATTGAAACATCAACATGTGCCTGAAGGAAAATAGTAGTAAATGGGTTTCAGGTTGCAGTAAAAAATAATATTCACTCAAAGAACCATCTCTCCTCTTGTGGATGAATTTCTAAAAAGTATTATCTCACATCCATCTGCTTCATTTGGAGAAAAATATGAATACGAAAGAGTTTCTGTATGTGTATGTGTGTGTAAAGGCCCTGTCACACTGCCCAACAGATGCAAAACGTTAGTAAAAAGGACACAACGGACGAGCAAAATGTTCCAT
>BHFT01005382.1:0-25000 GCA_004320025.1 Laticauda laticaudata
GGAATTAGATACGGATGATCAATAATTTATATGGATGGGAAAGCGAATAAGATTGAAACATTACAAGATAGTAAGAACAGAAGACGGTCTTGACTTCCCAAATCAGAAATATATTATCAAGCAGTAATCTCTTTACTATGGGTTAAGGAGTGGATAAATTTTAAAAATTAAAAGAATTGGCAATAGAAGGTCAATGCAACCTCCAAGGTGGAGCATGTCTCTTCTATGGGAATAAAAAAAAATAAGAACCACTCTATTTCCATAAGAACATTTGAAGGGACTCACTTTAACAAACATGGGAGAAATTTAAAAAAGCATTATTTGAAGAGAAACTGGACTTCACCATGGGAGCTATATAATATCCAATACAAGGGAATTAAAAAATGATTAGATATGAAGAATTGGCAGATGAACAAGGGGAATAAAAACATTGGATAAACTAAAAGAACAAGGGATAACATCGAGCTGGTGGGTTAATTTGACAAATTCAAACTAAATTAAGAAAGATGGTAATGAATAAAGATTGTACAAAAATTGGACAAATATTGCAGACAAGGATTTAAAATTGATAACATGAATATATATATTACCTACTGAAGTGGAATTAGAGAGGATTGTTTAAAGGACATGATCCTGGGCGAGAAAATGTGGGCATATATTAACATTACGGTGACGTATATAGAAGATCTGTGGTCGTGTAAACTGCGAGACTGACCATTTGCGCTCACGCATCGATTAAGCTACGACATACAGAAATCGTTCGGAGTGATGGTGAGACGGATATAGCGCTCATTGCGGTCTCGGATACTCGCGCTAAATCTAATCCCTCTATCAGTAGGAAGTGTACTGGTTCAGGAGGATGGATGATAGAAAGGTAAGAGAAGTAAAGATGAAGCTTGGTTTCCATTTATTAGATGGGCAAGTGGTTCACTAGACGTGTACACACCAGTAGACTAAGAAATACCAGCTTATATGCTATTTCTCGCAAGCTTCCACACAGTCAAAGGAAAATTGTGAGCACCACGCACTTGTGTTCTTGTTCAGGTTAAAGGGATGTGAGCACTCGAATAGGTAGTGGCCGTCACTTGTGACAATCTTAAACTATGTGTGCGAGAGGTAGCGTCATATTAGTTCACAGAATCAATTCGCCATGCGCGAAGATAGGTCCTAGTAGGATCTGTCTAAAGCTTCAGCAGAGCGGCCTGGCCTCAAACTAGATAAATTTACTTTTGGACGGTGAAAGCCAAAGAAGATCAAGAATACTGTTTGAGCAGTGGGAAGTGATAGATGGTAAAGAAAAGGATAAAAATAATGTATCAGGTGCCCCACACACGATAAGTCAATAAGGAACTGTCTTCTTAGAGGATTAATTGTATTTTTTTGTTTTTTAAAGAATAAAAATTAAAAAGAAGAAAATGGTTATGAATATTCATATTCCTTTTTCTATTGTTCAATTCATAAACCACAAACCGTGTTACAATATCAAAAAGATTAACAAAATAAAAAGTGTAAGCCCATGCACTGTACCAACGATGCAAAGAGGATGTAAAAACGTTAAAAACGTTGGAACGCTTATGCCATGCATTGTGTACTCATGCATACATAGTTCATATGTCTATCATCGAGCACCGTCCTAGAATTTCATCCACGCAAGAAGTTTTGAGCTGCACAAAGACTTTGTGAAGGATGAACTTTCCGCCGTGTACGATGTAAATCGCGAACATACGAGCAACAAACGTTCTATGTCCGTTTATCATTCCGTTAAACGTCCTGCGTATCCTCTCTGCATCCCTCTGGGCCATCCCTCAACCTCATCTGCTGCAGCTGAAAACGGAAAGAGGGACGAAACAAAAAGGTAGACAGAAACGTCTACACGGCGGTTAGTTAGCCAGAAATAGAAAGGAATGCACAGTGGATGGTTTGCATCCTATATAACATCTCTAGGCTTCTAATGAAACAATCTGTTTTAACATCCCGCTACATACTACCCAATGTCCATTCTTTTCCTTCTTTTCCGTTCTGTTATGCAATTTTCGCCACTTTTTTGGAGTGGATGACAAACGGATGAGCACCCCGAAATTTTTTTGCTCGTCGCTGTGTTCTTTTTGCAATATGTTTTGCATCCGTCGCCCCTGGGACTACCTTAAGAAATCAGCAATTCTAGTGAAAGAATTCAATAAATAAATTTTTAAATGGTAAAAGAAACCTCTCATATCTCATAGAACTACAAGCTTTTAAGTTCAGGCGTTCAAGGTAAATTACTTGATAAATCTTTCAAAGTTTTAGATTTCCAGTTATTCTATTTCTACAGCACTAGTTACTGAATTCCTACTCACAACATGGTTATCCAAATAATCGTCTAAGCATGTAAGTTCTGAAATTCCTCAATTAGAATATATAGTTACAACAGTCTCAGGGGTGGGATTCAAATTTTTTAACAACCAGTCCTGGGGGCGTAGCTAGGTGGGCATGGCTAGGTAGGCATGGCTATGTGACTGGGTTGGTGTGGCTTCTTCTTTTTTTGCATCACCTGCCCCCCATTTGTTTTTCCTCCTGGGCCTCAGGGAAGCCTCCTGAAGGGGCATTTTTGCTCCGAGAAGGCTTCCTTGAGGTCCAGGAAGGCAAAAAAAAAAAGGCACAAAGGGGGGGTTTGCAGTACCGCCCCCGCACCCTCCATACCCCTTTTTGCCTCCTGGGCCTTTGGGAAGCCTTTGGGAACCAGTAAGCCTTTCCCTTTGGGAACCAGTAAGACAGCGAGGGGGATCCCGGCACAGCTGATCATGGGAACATCTGATCATAGGGAGGGGAAAAAATATCTTAAGAAGTGACTGGGTGGAGGAGAATGCAGTCAGCGATATCAGGCATGCATACGATATCAGGCATGTGCGTGATGTTGCACATGTGTGACAAGGACTGACTGGGCAGGGAAAGGGAGGGGCAGGCAGAGAGGGGAGGAGCTAACCAGGAGCACGATTTGCCAGTTCTCCAAACTGTGCAGAATCATAACAACTGGTTCTATAGAACTGGTCCAAACTGGTAGAATCCACCCCTGAACACCCTCTTCTATTATTCTTGCACAACAGTGTTCACATAAAAATAAGTCCTATGATGTTTAACAGATTTTATTCCCAGAAAAAAATCTTCAATCTTCAAAGAGTGATGCTTCCAATCTTCAAATTGAAACAGAAATGCTAGGTATCAGAAAAATGTCTATGTGAAAATAATGTTGGGATAAATGTAGATCATGCCCATAGGAATGTGCACTTATTTAGAAAACAGCAGCATTTTTAAGCAATTAGCCACTATTATGTGATTTGTGAGGACCAAAAATATTAAATTAAATTAAAATTACAATATTATTTTTCAAAATTAAAAATGTCTGATCTGAAAACTGATACAAGAATATAGTTGTGTTTTGGTTTGTTGCACAGCCAGCAGGACATTTAGACCGGTTCTGACAAATTACAGGAGATGGCATTATCAACCTCAATTTAAAAGATGAGTTATGTAGTATTAGTAAAACGATGAACCAGATAAATAAAATATTCATAGTGAAGTGAAATATGCTTATTGTTCCTATAAAGTTTTTGTTAGTTTTACTCTACAAAAAATAGACACTAATATATATGCTGTTTTTATTCATATTATCCACACCCCAATGCATAAAGGTGTTGTGGAAAATTAAGACTCTTGTCATCAGAAATTCTTAGGAGAGCAAATAATGCTATCTGAAGATCAACAAAGGTCTTACAAATTGAGACCTTTATTTCAGTATCGCTGGAAGAATGATATTCACCTTTACTTTGCAGCATTCCTGTTTAAAATGCAGTAACTTAGATATTCTATTACTGGTCTTTTCATATTATTAAGTCTTATTCTAGTATTAAGTCTTTTCATATTCACAAACTGCACACTGTGATTACTAGTTGCATCATCCCAAGCTAAAGCTTGAAACTACATAAGTGATAATGATAATAGTGTTCAGAATACTGGCTGGGGATTATGGGAGTTTTAGGGTTTTTTGTTGTTGTTGTTTTTCCAGAGCGTGTCTTCACTGAAGTACAAGAAATTATAAATTTTTAATTTTTACATTTTAAATGAATATATGTTGATTAATGTACATTTAACATGACCATAAAGATTCTATTCTATTCTATTCTATTTATGCTATGCTATGCTACACTATTCTACTCTGCTCTGCTCTATTCTACAGCTTAGTTCCACTAACCTGGTTGTTTGAAGTTGGGCATTTTGAGGAAGTGGGGGCAGTGGATAGTTATCAAATCTACCCAATAGCAGATGATAAAAAGCACAGAGAAATGGTCATGAAGCAAACTGCAGTGGATAAACAAGTCCTTGTTCATTTAAATTCAAGGAACTTCGTAGACTCCTCTACAGCCGGGAGACATCAAGCAAGCTGTTTAGTACAGCAGTTTTCATGAATTGAAGCAGGGCTTTTTGAATCCCATAGGGGCTGAAAATGTAAATAAGGTAAAGTGAGCCTTTAAATTATCTGTGCACACACTGCTCTACCTACAGCATTTTGGGTTGCTCCGCTGATTCAAAGCAGCTGCCAGTTCTCTGTGCAACGCTCAGCGCCTTGCTAACTGATCTGCAAGTCCCCGAAGTACGTTATCTTTAATGTGCCTCTAATTTTGCTACAAGCCAAGTATTTATAGCATCTTTATTTATTTATAGCTAATTAAGCTGTTGAATTTTTTCCTAATTTTTTAAGGTAAAAGTACATCCAGGGCTCTTATGGATGTGAGAGAGAAAAGTCCTTCTTTAGAGCACAAACTCTTATTTTGTAACATGTAAACAAAACTTCTCCTACTCTGAATTTTATGCATAATTAGATTTGAAAATCTGTGACAATCATAATTATTCATTTACACAAATAGCTTACAGTGTGCCTCATTTAAAAAAAAAATGGCAGAAATGAAGAGATAGAAAGAGATTAAGATTCAGAAAAGGACTGTGGTAGATATTTATTCTCATTTCTTTGTTTCTTTTTGAGCAGTGTATAAAACTAGGTCACTATCACTCCAGAGATGAAATCACAATTTAAGGGAGATATGCCTGGTAGGTGAATTAAATTAATACTTTATTTGGCCAAATGTGATGAGACATACAAGGAATTTGTCCCCAATGAAGAAGCTCTCAGTGTACACGCAAAGTAACAGAGTAATGATAATCATCATCATAACCCAGGTAGTCCTTGACTTACAACCACAATTGAGTCCAAAATTTCTGTTGCTAAGTGAAACATTTGTGAAGTGAGTTTGCCCCATTTAATGACTTATATTCTCACAGTTTTTAAGTGAACCACTGCAGTTAAATGTTAAATTAGTCAAACTGTTGTTAAGTGAATCTGACTTTGCTTGTCAAAATGACCCCAGGACACTGCAACCATCATAAATATGAGTCAACTGCCAAGCATCTGAATTTTGATCATAAGACCATGGGGATACTACAACAGTTGTAAAGGTGAAAACTAGTCATAAGTAACTTTTTTCAGAGCTGTTGTAACTTTGTAAGTCTACCCAATAGCAGACAATGAAAAGCACCAGAGAAGTGGTCATGAAGCAAACTGCAGTGGATAAATGATTGGTTGTAATTCGAGGACGACCTGTAATACCAACAGAGGGGGAGAGTAAAGAAGATAATAAGAAGTAAAAATAATAATACTATTCAGCCATGTTAGATGGGTAAATTATACACAGACATTTTGCTAGCAAACCAACCAGCGATCGTATTTCCATTAAAAGTAGAGTGAAAATGAAGGGAATCATTCTTTACTGCTATGTCAGCCATTCAAAAACAAACTTGTTTTAATCTTCTTTTGTTAGATATACACATCTTAAAGAAGACATTATCAGCATAATCCCTTACTTGGGTTCTACGATATGGAACTTGGCTTTCTTCCAGAGCAAAACAAAATTACCATAGACTCCATTCTAAATACACCTTAGTCTGGAGAGAGAATAAATTTAGGCTCATGCATGCACCATCAGTTACTTACAGAGATTCCCTTATGTAAAAACACTTTACTTTTATAGCTCTTTTTCACTGCCAGTGGAATTGATCAAAGGCATGGGCACCAATTTCTACTGATGTTGACTGTCACACAACAGAATGTTTTTTTAAAAAATTCTGGATTATTCACTAGCTTATTATAAGTATCTTGTTGTCCTAACCCCACCCAATTTTCAGTCACCAACTTTATTGCCGACCGTAACTCTTCTGTGTGGATGGATGTATTGTAGATGTGATTTATTATGGAAGTGATTTAACTTGGGCTGAAGTTTTCTTTGAATTAGTTTGTTTTCAATGTATTGTGTGTACTCCTATGATTCACTGGACCATATTTGTCGTGGAAGGAAGCTCTTTGTCCAACTAATAGCATGTACCAAGATATTATATTTATGTAACACTGAAATTGCGCTATCAATGGTAGCATTAAAGGTTAGCCTAAAATCTGGCTACATATTTGAAATATATGTTCTTAGGATGCTTGGAGGGTAATTTCTAAAGGAAGCTAATGAAAAAAGTTGCTGCTTTAGTGTCAATTTAATTGATCTGGAGGTTGCAGTTTTAATAAAGAATATTTTAACTCACTGGATGAGTCAATATTTATAGTTTTATTTCCTAAGAATCAAGAAGTTGCAATTTCTATCACGAGGAGAATTTGTAATATTGTTTTGCTTTAAATATTTGTAGAGGACAGAGCTTGGCCAATTTCCAAAGAAATGACAACAGCTTACCTATGAAAATTTGTGATATAATTCACAAAGAAGTGTACAGTTTCTACAGTTTGAAGGTTTTTTTAAAATCATACTGTTGATTTGTCATGCTTTATATTTCCAAAGCAGTATGTGGTTTGCATCTTGGGCAGAGTGTAGAAGCAAAATGTCACATTGTTTATTTCTGTGCCATTTACTTATCTCAAAAATAGCAGAATTTTTGCAAGGATCAGATCTGTCTTTAATAACAGTCAGAGCCATGCCTTTGTGGAGCAATGGTGTTTCTACACCAGCCAAGTGAGTTGCACAGAAGGGAAGCTAAAATGTCTTTTGACAATTTTGTCATAACCAGAAAGGAAAAAGAAATTCATCTGAAACAGCAGCTTAATTTCCTAATAAAAATAAAGTAAGCTATATTCATGATTTCAGTCATATGCCAGTTTTTTAAAAAGTCACCGCCAGATGAAAAGGAAAGATAGAGACAGAACAAGCAACTGGAGAAAAATGATCATAAGTTTTCACTTAGAGATATGAGGGAAACCAGCTTGCCTATGTCAGCAATTCAGCCCTTACCTCTACTCTGCCCTTATCTTCATTGTCAAATCTGTGATCAAAGTGTGCAATCCAGAAGTGACCTAAGCAGTCAAACATTTTTGTTCAGTGAAACTTGCAGATCTCTAAGGGCTGATTTCAAAGAATGAGGCCTGGCAATACCTCAAGGTTTTAGTGATTAATAAATCTCTGAGAATATCAGTGGGAGTTTATGCTTCACGTTCTTTAGCTTCCGCTGTTTCGAGGCAAATATCAAGAATGGGCAGATTTTGTAAATACATTATTTAATATGTGATTTTGAAATATATTGTCCATTCTTCTTTGTGCCCTGACTGACAAGTGCCAAGTCACAACCAATATTTTCATAGTTCATATCCTAAAGATGAGGACAGTCAAGACATAAACCTCTTGCGTCCATGGATCAGAGAAAATATATATTTTATGCATGATGGACATAACTAGGAGAACTCTCAAGTTGATGTGGTACCTAAAAGTCTGTGAGAGGAATACAGATAGTCCTCAACTTACAGTAGTTAATTTAGTGGCTTTTCAAAGTTACAAGGCATTGAAAAAAGTGACTTATGACTGTTTTTCACAGTTATGACCTTGCAGCATCCTCACAGTCAAGTGATCAAAAATTCAGATGCTTCAAAATTAATTCACATTTATGACCATTGCTACCTCCCAAGGTCATGTGATCAATTTTTGTAACCTTCTGACAAGCAAAGTCAATGGGGAAACCAGATTCACTTAATAACCAGGTTACAAACTTATCCACTGCAATGTTTCACCTAAGCACTGTGGCAAGAAAGGTCGCAAAATGGGGCAAAACTCACCTAACAAATGTCTCCCTTAACAACAGAAATTTTGGGCTCCATTGTGGTCAAAAGTCAAGGACTACTTATATATGTAATATATAGAACATAGCCTGTGACTCACCAAACCTCTAGAGTTTGTCCCCAAATTGCTACAAAATTTAGAAATGGGCCAGAATGTTAATTTTTAAATACACAAGTAGTATTTTGTGGATTAATATAATCCTTCAAATATCATGTTTATTTTAATTAAAGATTCAAGTTGTAGTAATGTATGCATTTAGTCTGGCCCAGCATTCAAATTCCAATTATTTAGTATGACACTGACTGTATCCTGCTTCATACTATTTCATACTACACATTTATAAATACTGTAGGTTTCACTACACTGTAAATAATTCTGGAATTGTGAATTTAGTAACATAGTTGAAAAGGGCAAGGAAGTTCAAAAACTGGTCAGCACTGAGTGAAGATGAGCTCCATGGTTTTGGATTGAAACATCTGACTAGTCTACATCTCCTCGTTACCAGCAGTTTCACAATCTACCTCAAGAAGTGAAATTGAAAATTGTAGAACTATGTTAATACCAACCTGATAATGAAAGATCCATGAAAAGGAGCAGTGCCAGCTAATTACAGGCCAATTCCTCCTTACTAATAAATTCCAAGTTGGTAACTGAAGTTCAGCTTTATGAAAAAAACGTCATACGGTATAGAATTGCTGCCAAATACTGTCCATATATACAGGCAAGATATTGCAATGAAGTTTGGACTGGACAAATGTGCCACAATTGCCATCAAATGGGGAAAAATAATAAAAACTGAAGGAATCATTTGCCCTATGGAAATGACACCAGGAGCCTGGACAAAGGTGGGAAAAAGCTACGAATAACTGGGCACCCTTCAGATTAAAACATCAAGTGCACTGAAGTCAAGAAGAAGCTTAAGATTGTGAATATATTGTGAGAGTGAAGAAGTCCAAACTTTAGAGTAGAGAAACAGTAGAGGAAATGCTACTGAAAGCAATTAACCCCACAAAATAGACAAAGTAATATAAAATGAAGAAGCTAAAATGCTCTCGGACTTCAGAATTCAAACAGACGATCACCTTCCACATACGCTCACCAGATGTAACAACTTTTGATAAGAAAGACCAAAAAAGACTGTATAGTGGATGTGGCGGTACGTGGAAAGAGCAGAAGAGAAGAGAAAGAACGGAAGAAAATCACAAAATAGGAAGACCTGCGAATAGAAATAGAATTGAGGCCTTCAGTAAGGATGATGTGGGCCCAGATTTCTTTGGATGTGTAAGTATTTGGGTGTTGTTAGCAGGACTTACCAACAGTTCTTGCTTTCTTTTATATTTTATTACATTGTATTTTCTGTTTTGTTTGTTTTATTGGAGACTGTCCAGAATTAGTTAGGAGTTGATGGAAACTAAATTGAATAAATTAAATTACATTAGATTTTCTTTACAGCAGTCCTGAAGATATTTTTGTAATTCATCCCTACCAGGCAAAGATTGCATCACCTTAAACAAGGCTGCCAGATTGCTGTTGGCAGCCACAATAAGCATGAGGAAGTAGTTGCCTTTCCTACTTCCCGCTTACTGCCACAGTGTAAATCCCAAATATGCTCAATTAAATTCTTTCTTTACAGATATCTCTTCTAATGACAATGTAAGGAGCGCAATATTGTTCATATCATTTTATTTTACTTGTCCAAGTCTTGTGTTTAATTCTGACATTACATGTCAACTTAATGAGCATTCGAAATTACGAGACTTCAAAAAAACTACTTATGACCCATCCTCAAAGTTAAGAGCACTGCACAGCCCCTCCCCCAGCAATAAAGTGAGCACATTTCAAGCACTCAGGAGGCAATTTGCATTGAAGCTTGGATGCAGTATTTTGCAATCACATGTCTGCCATGTGTTTTTTCCCCCGTTTCCTGGGGAAAATGCCCATTGGATATGCTGGATTCACTTTGCAGCCACATGGTTTGCTCAACAATCATGATGGTTCATTTTACAACCATCACAAAAACTGCCTTAAAATGAAGTCCATTCACATGGTCCATTCACGTGGTGCATACTTACGGTCACAACAATTTATAATTGAAATTCCAGGCTCTGTTGTGATCACAAGTCAAGGACTTTCTGTAAATTGTGTTTGTGAGTTAGATGGTAGGGCAAAACTATATCCTCTCAAAGCTACAGCCACTTTCTTGTGCCTGACAATTTGAAGAACTAGAGGCATCTGCAAGAATCCACAGCTTTTGTCAATATGTTCGTTGTGAGGCAAACTCAACCTTTTTTAATGTCACAATGCACATACAGTACAAAAGAGACACATAAAGTAGAAAAGGGGCAGAGCTTGCATTTTAGTAATATAACACTGCTTTGATTTTTTTTTCTCCAAAGCTAATCCTCAACAGACACCTCTGTAAGGGACAATGTCAAGCCTGTTTTCATAAACCAATAAAATTATGGAAAGGTGGAAGTTTTTTTTTTCTTTGTAAAGATTATTTTACACATGTTTACATGATCATTCTACAGCTAAATGTTTACCTTTCTTTAGGATTCTGCAGGTGTGGTTTTAATGAGGTTTTGCATGTATTTGTATTATTTGGAATAGAAGGGCTTAAAACATGAGATATATATTGAAATAAAAGATTAATGCATACTTTTCAAGGCCTGCATTGGAAGAATGATCAACTTCCTGACATTCCAGAGAACTAAAGAAGTCCAGCAATTGTTATGAAATATCTTCAGAAGGGCTGCTTGAAAAATTTTCAAACTAAAAGGTACATGCGGCTAAAAGAAATGTCTCAACAGAAACAGCTCTTATTCTTACTCTTAAAGTCCACAAAACCTGAGCTTGATTAACTTTCCTGCTGAATTTTTTAAAAGGTATTCCCAAAGTACAAGGAGCACATTTGGCCCACAGATCTGCCATCCATTCAAGGAATTCCTCCTTCTTGGAAACTTGCAAAAAGCAAGCAATAAAGCAACCAAAAGGTTGATTTGAACTTAATACTTTTTTTAAAAAATAAACCTAATTGATTTCAGGGGACTTAACTCTTAATAAAAAGAGTTAATAATAAAAAGAGTTAACCATCATAGAGTATACCCAAGAGTTCACCATCATAGAGTATATACCCAAATTAGAAACTCTTAAAGTAAGAACTTTTATTATAAGCATATGACAGCTACATTTTAAGTTACATATATGGTAAAGAGAATTGTGACATTGTCTGGCTGAGTTGCTATGATCCATGGAAGATTCTGAAGACTAAGGGGACAAATTTGTCAGAAGCAAATGGTTTGCAGTTCAACTGCTATGAGATATGATAGCTATTCTTAAAACCTCCTGAAACAGATGATCCAACTGGGTAGGCTAAGGAGAGAAAGGAAACCGGGAAGAAGCTTTCCAAGGTGCACCACAAACCAAATATCTGAAGGAAAGGATAGGCCAAGCAGTTGAGGGAAGAATCAGAGAGACACAGATTTGAGAAAGAATTTTGAAAAACTGGGGATTAAAGGAGCCATATACTTTTAGAGTCTAGATGAGATTTTTATTACATAATCCTGCCTCATCCATGGAATTATATAGCGGGAACTGGATTTCTGGGTTTGAAAGGAGTCACAAAACATGACACAAATAACATAACTTATATATTTGTATCAAATGTTAGCATGCAAATATGTAAGGTCAGGATAGCATCATGCTATCATCACGTGTATGCTGATCTGTTTGTATCCTTACGGTCTTCTGCAGAGGCCATGGAGCAGAAGAAAGTTCTGGTGGCATCACCTTTGTTTTATCAGTGCTTCATTCATCATTTTGTTTAACTTTCAAAAGATGAATCTACTAACAAAGAATAGCTAGAACAGCCACACAGTGCTTTAGGTTTGGTAGTGCAATAAGCCATCATTTGAGGGGGATTGCCTTCAAACCTGCAAAGGAGATAGGACTCTATCTGTCAGCCCTTCCAACTGTTCTCAGCATTGTGAGGAAGTTGGCAGTCAAAAGGGCCCATTGAGGATGAAATATTTGAAAATTAAAGTTTATGAGGTTTACAACGTCTCATGTTGATTTCAACTTGCCAGTCACTTCTTTGCTTTCACAAAAGCTTTGATTATTCATCTCCTACGGAGTATTATTATAGTTGAGAATTTCTCCTGCTTGATGGATATTTGCAGTTAAGTATAGGTAGTCATTTATTTACAATGAATCATTCATTTACTGTTCAAAGTTACAGAGGCACTGGAAAAATGGCCTTATGCCTATTTTTCACACTCACAATCATTGCAGTATCCCTGTGAGCAAAATTCAGAAGCTTGGCAACTGGCATGTATTTCTGTATTTACGAGCAGTGGTGGCGCAGTGGTTAGAATGCACTACTGCAGCCTACTTCTGCTGAATGCCAGCTGACTGCAGTAGTTTGGCAGTTCGATTCTCACTGGCTCAAGGTTGATTCATCCTTCCAAGGTCGCTAAAATGAGGACGCAGATTGTCGGGGGCAATATGCTGACTCTGTAAAATGCTTAGAGAGGGCTGTAAAGCACTGTAAAGCGGTATATAAGTCTTAAGTGCTTTTGCTAGGATGGCTGCAGTGTCCCAAGACTGTATGATCACTTTTTGCTCAATGGGAAAGGCAGATTCATTTAACAACTGTATGGTCACTTTTTGCTCAATGGTGGTCATAAGCCACTAATATCAAAATTGTCCCTGAAGGATAGGTATGTCAAACCTGAAAAATAGGTATGTCAAACACTCTTCCAACTCTTCCATTGTCCTCTTCAATTTAATGCAGTGTATTTGAAGACAATATTTTACCATTTGAGATAGTGGCGGATATCTATAGCTCAGTTGTAGGAGCTACAGATTTTACCATTTTCTCAATGTTTTGACGACCAAAGACAGTGTCCTCCTGCAGCTGCACATGTGCTTTATTCTATGATCCCATGAAGACTGAAAACACTAACCCTTGACGATTATACCCATCATACACAAGAGTTTGACAGATGTTCCTAAGTGGGATAATGCAAACAGTCTGGCCTTTCAGACCATTCTACATCAATCTGAGGTAATGGTTTAAATGCTGTAAATAACCATTTGATACTTTTACCATTGTGTAAACAATTTTTAACCATTTTCGTATACTTACGAGGCTTCCAAAAGACCGTGAGGATTTATTTACTTCCTGTAAAACAACAGGAATTCTTAATCCTGTCAACAGATTACAGAATTGTTTTCTCCTTTGGGGGGAAGGAGGGGTTGGGGCTGCAAAGCGTTCTTTGTGGGATGCTGCCATCTGTAGCTATCCTAGAGGTACTGTAGCTTCAGGTAAAGCAAAGTTGGTCTAAACACAATGCTACTTCACAATAACATTGTAGTAGCCAAGATTATGCGTGGACAATCAATAGAAATGGGTTGCCATTAAAAAAAAATGTCATGAACTGGTGGTATCAAAAAGGCTAAGCTGAAAGGTGTCTCAATTTTTCTTTCTGTCCTCCTTGTTGAGAGCAGTGGGGAGGACAGTGGGTGGATGGAGAGGGAGTATGACTAGTTTCCACCTATCTTAGGAAAATATGTGTCCCTCTTTACTCTCAATATTGTCTGGGCAATTATCTGGCAGGGTGACCTTGTCCTATTCATTCACTGCATTGTCGGGTTTGAGCAGCAACATCTATGGAATAAATTGGGAAAGGAAAATACCGAATAAGAATGAACAGGGGAGTACCAGAACAAAAACTATGGATAAAGTCGCACAAAACAGTGTTTAAAAAGCTGAGCATAAACAAGATATCAAAAAGAGGAGAATCAGCAATATTATTGAAATTGCTCATTCTCCCATTAGAATCAAAACTGATTAATCTTCACTGCTACACAAACATACTGTTTTATCTGGCCTACTTTCTTTCGAGTCTGATCTAATGAAGATGCCTAAATTCTACAGGGGTTTCCTTTTGTATGCCAGCTGCCCATCCCACCCTCTCTGAAAAAAAGTCTATTTTTGGAATGTTCTACCCAGGATAAGCAGTTCCATGAAAGAGCTTGTTGTTGTTATTTGATTTGGTTTACCTGACTTTGCTTTCTTGATATCTTCAAAACTCAGAAGAAACAAACAAAACAAAACAGTGATCCATCTGTTGAAAAGATTACATAAAAAGATTTTGTTATGAAAATGAAATGATCTTTGCTCAATATCAAAACATCTGAGACAATTCAAAGCAAATCTTTTTCTGGAGGTTCCAGAACTTCTTGTAATGTTCAGTTAATAAAGCAAATTGAGTGAGAGGAGTATTTATGATTTGTTTGTTCTTGTATATATTACAGAGATTTTTATATCATGAAAAGACTCTCAAAACAATTTACATTATATAAACATGACCTGAGAAGCATACAGGTAGTCTTGACCTACAACCATAGCTGAACCCAAAATTTCCATTGCTAGGAAAGAAGTTATTAAGTGAATTTTGCCACATTTTTATGACCTTGTTTGCTACAGTTAAGTGAATTACTGCAGTTATTAAGTTAGTAACACAGTTGTTAAGTGAATCTGGATTACCCATTCACTTTGCTTGTCAGAAGGTAACAAAAAATAATCATATAACCCTGGGACATTGCAACTGTCAAAAAATACATGCCAGTTGCCAAGCACCTGAATTTTGATCAAATGGCCCAGGGGATGCTGCAACAGTCATAAGTATGAAACCATCATAAGTCACTTTTTTCAGTGTTGTAACTTTGAACTATCACTAAACAAATGGATATAAATCGAGGACTACTGTAATTTCAGAATAGCAAAAAAAATAGTGGAGGGGAGAAGATGAGGATAGCAAAAGAAAGCAAGAAAATTCAAATGCCAATTCTTAACAGTCTAGGACTAGGTCTATTCAGAATGAACCTGCATGATTAGATGTACTATAATACAGAAGTAATACATAATTGCTGTAACATAGCTAGTTTTTCCTTTATCTTGGTAACTGAAATAGTCAAAAGTTGGAACCAGAAAGTCCTTCTGTAGATAGGTGACATCAATCTCCTTTCCTTGTCTCCTTCTTTCCTAATGGAAAGAAGCTACTGGGTGACAGAAGAGATGCAAAGTATATTGAAGTTGGCTACTAAGGGTAGCTGTACTTTCCTGCTCTCCCTCCCCTTCTTTTGCCTGATTTACAAGAACTCTATTACCAGCAGCACAACAAAACTGACTTTTCCATGATTTTAAAATAATTTTAAAATACCCGCAAGAGGCAACTATAAGAAAAAATAAATAAACAACAGCCAAATATTAACTCAGGAAGAATTGTTTTATTAACTCATATGACATCATTAAGGCATAGCACTGCTTTTACTTTGATTTCTCCAAAAAATTAACTGTAGTCAAATGTATCTGGTTCTTTAAGTGTAATTACACCTTTCTGAGCCTAAAAATGCATAGAATGAATTCTGCTACACAGAGGCAACATATGGCATTGAATAGGATTTTTTAAAAGTTTATCTTCACACATTTCTGAGACTTTTTTCAGATTTTACATATTCCCTAAAGCTTGTTTGCTTTAAAAAAAAATGGGGAAAAACTGAACTTACTACTCAGCCATAGAAGCAATAGCTAGAATCTAGACTTTCTCAACAAATCCATTGATTTTAGTGGCTTTATTCTAAGCATGATTAAAGTTGGATCCAAATTCAACATAAGGAACTATTATTTATTTCTTGGAACATGTCAGTCACAATCTTTTTTATTTTAGAGAGAGGGAAAGATTTGCAGCCATTTTTCTGGGAAGCCTTCATAGGGGAAAAAAAACACCTTCAAAATCGTTTAGTTGATGGTAAGATCTGAATTGCAGTATAACTGCTAGATGTGACTAAGATTGTTTAGCTATGCTGGAAACATTTGGATTGCAGCATTTACCAAATCCAGTATCCCCTGAATTTCATGATCACATCATTATACTAATCTAAATCCATAACAGCTAATAATGAGAATATATATTCTGACAGTGTCAGTAGACAGGAGATGCCACCTGGGCATTTTATCATACAGTTTGAAATCTTTTAATTGTTAAATCTCAGGTAACTTCACTGTTGGGGAAAAATGTGCAGAACTAATGGGATGGGCAAAAATATCTGGAGGAAAATATTCATTTTAGTGGAACTATAGTGTGCTTTGAACAGGAAACAAAATAAATTTAATATAAGATACACAACCATTTCCCCAAATTATTTATATGCTCTGCATATAAAGGCTTAGGGGAATATGTATAGGCATGTATAAATATATGCCTGCTTATGTGCATGTGTATAACTATCAGCTTTATTCAGGCTATTAACAAAATAAAGAATAAAGAATAAATTTTAAACTGATTTTCCTTCAGTGGAAGCCTAGGCATCTCCCTCACCCCTCACCCCTCACCAAATCTTACTGTGTGCCTTATCATGGCAGGTCAACGTTCTGGGAAGTAAGTGTGAAGAACTCAAAAAGTATATTCCAAGCATATATTCCATCAGGAGCACACAGGGCACGATGGTCATCTGAAAGCAACCAGTCACTTATATTGGGCAATAGTGATATAGAATATGTTGAAAGTGGGTTGCATACTTTATGGAAGAAGGCAATGATAAATCACTCCTAAGTTTTACCATGGAAATTAAATGGATAGAAAATATAAAAGAATAGATAATATAATGCTGGATGATCAGCCTCTCAGATTGGTCTTGAACACGGGGTTAAGGAAGAAATAAGGATTTTTTTTCAAAGTGCTAATGCCATTTATGACATGGCTTGATTAAAACATTCAGGATGTCCAGTTGCTAATGTTGCTATGCAGGTAAAAAAAATCAGTTTCAGTTTCTGTTGAATTCTGACAATTTCACTCAAAAGATTACTCTTTAATACTCAGGACATGAAAAATAGAAAAGGAATCGCATTGTTTTCATAATTAGGAAGGGTATAGCAAGAAGAGTTTTTAGCCACAGTGCAATCAAAGACTGAATTAATACTGAATAGACCTTTTAGACAACTGTTTAATATGGCGGATTATCCAAATTTATGCTTCAGCTATTAGGAATATAAGTCACCTAACAGGTATTTGGGTTGAAAATATATAAACCAGGATAGACATTTTAATACTGCCTCTTTAAGAGAATCCTAAAAATGTAACTGGGTGTGGTTTCTCAAACAGCCATAAGAAGGAGCCAGAAACCTGGGATGTTAATCTTAGTTTCAGAAGAGAAGGTGTCTCAGTGAGTCTCTCTGTTTTTCTTCTTTTGGAGAGTATTGCTGTTCCTCCTAATTGACTGCTGTTCTTGGATTTGATGTAAGTCTGATACCGAACTGTTTTTGATACTGGGCTTTGTTGTTGGATTATCCCTGGACTGAAAACTGACTTATTTAACCATGAATGACTTGGACTGTGTTTGAACTTTGCTTGAACATTTATTGGAAGTAAAAACCTACATTTACTGTACAGTGTATCTGTGTGGTGTGTGTATATTATTCAATATTACTCTCACTATGTCTCCCTGTACGTTCTCATTCTCCTAAGGGTGAATTACCTCAACACTGTTGTAGAAGAAGAGTTTAATGAGTTTTATAACAAATTTGAAATCAACAGAACATGCAAGATATGCTTCTTGTGATTGGAGACTGGAATAATTGGAAATGTTAAGGAGAAAAACATGGAGTCTATGGCCTAAGAAACCAGAATGAAGCAGGAAAACAACTTATTAACTTCTACAAATCCAATTATTTGTTTATTATTAATACACTATTCAAACAACAAAAATGACACTTATATACATGGATATCGCCAGAGGGAGTTCATTTAGAAGTGACTTCATTGAAAGCAAACTTGAAAAAACGTGGAATGAACTTCAAGTTATTAGTAAAGATGAATGTGAAAAGACATTGCCAGACACATAAATACAAAAGAAAGTTAACTGGATTTTAGAATGGTAGAAAATGCTAAGAAGAGAAGAGAAGCCAAGAAGGACAAAACTCACAGGAAGGAATTTAACAAAGAATTTCAGAGGGCTGTTAGAAGAGACAAGAAGCAGTATTGTGTATGTGTGTATGTGTGTGTGTGGTGGTGGTGGTAGTAGTAGTAGTAGTAGTATATGTAGTGGTATACTACATATGTATATGTATATGTAATGTATATGTATATACGTGTGTGTGTGTGTGTGTGTGTGTATGAATACATATATAAACTACAAACTCCATACAGAAGCCTGATGATGGCAGATGAGATTCTGCTGAAACATTGCTACAACTTTAAAAGCACTACAATGACGTGGGATAATACCTGAAGGAAGCTGAATTGCATTCATGTAAGTACCCGCGAATCATCAGAGAAGCCATAGAGATTGAAAAAAGACCTGAAAGCATGAATAGAAGAGATGATTTGGAAGCCTGCACTCTTAAATAGAAAGATCTCCACACCACAAGCCAGGCAAACACCTGGGCACAAACAGACTCCCTCTGATACCTCCAGCTCAAACACACCCCAACCAGGCACCCAGATGAAACCTAGCTTCCTGATAGATGATAGCCGTCCTTTCACGCGAAGCCAAGCTGCATGGAAAGCCTCCAACACAGGAACAGAGTGTTGCCAACCAATCAAAGCCACAAAACAGACAGAAGAAACCAGAAACACCAATCAAACAAACTCCAAGTCCAATAAACACAGACCAAGACTCCCAACCAATCAGGATGTAGAAAAAAACATCCTGGCACAACAGTAGGCTAGCCTCAAATTTAAAACCAACGGCTGTGAGACCCTGACCCACATACAAACTCAATACAGAAGCCTGATGATGGCAGATGAGATTCTGCTGAAACGTTGCTACAACTTTAAAAGCATTACAATGACGTGGGATAATACCTGAAGGAAGCTGAATTGCATTCATGTAAGTACCCGCAAAAACTTTTAAAAAACATAGATATATAGATATAGATATATACATATGTATATATGGATCTTTGGTTATTCGGGTTTTCTCCCATGTAAAATTGGAAGGGTCTAGGCGACGTTTCGATGAAGTCTCATTCATCATCTTCAGGCTTGTGTCTTTGGCTTTGTGCTTCTCAGAATGAATACCCGCGAAAACCTCAGAAAACAAATATATATATATGTATGTATATGTCAAGAATTATAAGATACAACACTTAGTGATAGTCATAGGATACTAATAAGCAATCAAATTATACTAGGAAACAACAAAAACAATGTAAGTTGTAAAGATACAAGCAACATGGATGTAGCCATAAGTTGGAAGAGATAGGTACTACTAAGGATGAGAAGATGAATAGTAATAGTCTTAGTAGTTAATCTGACAGGGTTGTGGGAATTAGTTGTTTAGCAGAGTGATGGTATGCAGGGGGAAAACTGTCCTTGTGTCTTGTTGTTCTGAATGAACACAATTTGTCCAGGATCATGGTATAACACTAAACTACAGTAAGTTGGAAATGGGAAAAAAAGCTGATTATGATCCCCTTATAAGCACATCAAAGAAAGGAAGTCCCTGAATCTAACTCTTATGCACAGTATGCAGCGTTAAACCAAAGTTCAGTGTTATATTTGCAACCGATGTAGTATATTTGATTTATAGGATGGTGTGAATCTAACTAATTATGGCCAGGTCAGTAAACTACAGTTCTTTTAAAAATGGCTCAGTACAGGAGTTCTCAAAGTTTGTAAAACTACCACCCGCTAAAAAGATAAATGAATTTCTGTGAACTTCCTCATGAATAAAACTAATGAGTTCACCAGGGTTAGAGCTGGGCAAGAAATAAATACATCACTTACTAAAAGATATGCAACTTCTATCATACTTTCCTGACAGGCTTACTTTTCTTCCTGCTACAGATAGATTGGTCACGTTTAGTTTTTCTCTTACCGCTCAATAAAAATGTCTCCATTTGGAAAGGCAAAAACTGAAAACAACTGATAAACATTCCAAGCTTGGCTAACATATACAGTCCTATAGTTACTCCAATGTTGACAGATATATTACTACACACACACACACCACCAGCAATCATCAGCCAGCAGGAAAGCATCAAGCAACCATAAGACTCCATTGTAGTTTCCTCAAATTGGTAGTGAAACTCCAGATATACCAGAGGAGCAATTTCAAGAGTTCTCACTTTTCATGGTCAAAAGTATGGAATTCTTGGAGTTCCAGGTCCAACACATCTGAAGAACACTGAGCTGGAGAAGGCTGCTTCACAACACATCTTCTTGAGAATTACAAACCCTTTTAGATTCCATGTGCTGGACTAGAGTTCCAAGAATTTGTAACTGTGAATTCTTGGAGGTCCAGGTCTGGAGGACACCAAGCTAGGGAAGCCTCCTTCATAACATATCTTCTTAAGGTTCCATGTGTTGGACCTGGGGTTCTAAGAATTTTATCATGCAAACTGAGAATTCTTGGAGGTCCAGGTCCAGGTCCAACATGTCTGGAGTACACTGCATTAGGGAAAACTGCTTCATGACATGTCTTCTTGACAATACAAACCCTTTTAGGTTCCACAGTGTGGGAGAAGTATATTGTCGGCACAGCATTCTCACTAATGGCAAAATCATCTTCATCGTCGCTGCTGTAATGATTGGGGCCATTAACCTGACTTTTGAATGATTCAAAGTCAGTTATGTCCTTCTGAAAGTTGCCCTGAGTATTTGGTTTTTCGTCCTTCTGAAGAATATCCAGGTTTAACTTTTTGTCTTCTCTCTCTTCTTCAGAGGAAGAGGCACCTTCTGCCTTTGCATTCCTAGTCTCAGAAATCCTGGAGAAAGAATGAGCAGGGAGGGAAAAATAAATGAAAGATTGATTTTAAGTCCTAAGATAAAATAGATGAACTGTACGTCTTGCTCTGTTTTTAAGTGGGTTTTTTTTGTCAAATAATAATTAAATAAGACTAATGATTTTAAATTCTTTAGGGTCCTCTAGAACCATAAAAAAGGTTCTATATTGCTATATCAGATCAGTACCCAATTATTTCCTCCAATGGGAGAACTGGACCTTTCAGAAAACCCTTCTCCTCCTGCCATTTATTAGAAACTGAAGTGCCAATGCCTTCTAAATTGTCAGGTTACTCATAAACATCATAACCAACCATCACTGCCTCATTCTTTCTCCCAAGACAGTCATTCCTGAGATATTTTGGGTGAACTGGCCTGTCATAGCAGTTCCCCCACATTTTTAAGATAATCATGCTACTCCCTTTGCAGAACTACAAATCCCAATGTTCCCTAGAAAGAATGAAGTCAAGAATAATGTACTTTAAGTGTTGACTGTATCACTCCTTGATACAAGGTTCAAACTGCCCTAACAAGTAGTGGGGAGACTGTGTGGTAGGGCTGTAGTACAATTATTCATCCTTATTATATTCTTTCCTCTCCCCCACCCCATTAGTATTATTATTGTAATTATGATTATCAGTACATTTTTGCTTTCGATGTACACTGACAGCTTCTGTACCGGAGACAAATTCCTTGTGTATCTAATCATACATGGCCAAATTAAGAATTCTATTCTATTCTATTCTATTCTATTCTATTCTATTCTATTCTAATTCTATTCTACTCTACTGTATGCCATGGTTTCATTCTTTCTATCCTATCATATCCTACCATACCTTACCCTAATCTACTCTATTAAGTTAAAGCACATTACTCCTTTTTCTATTCTTATTTGGATTTAAGGATTCCCCTTGCTTCAGTGGCAAAGAGAAAACCCATTTACAGCTTAGCTTGTCTTCTAAATATTCTCCCTTCTTCTGGAAATTCCAACCAGTCCATGCTTAAAGTACCTGCTGAGTTCACCGAGGATTTGTTCTTGCCTTTCCAGTTCATCAAGTCGGGCCCAAATGTCCTCTTCTGATTTTAAGTCCCCATTGGGTTTTTTATCTGTTCCATTCTCGTCAACATTCCCCTCAAAAGCACAGATTTTTGGTTTTGAATGAGGTTTGTGAGCAGTTCTGTGCTTTCCTGAAGAATTAAATAAGTATTTTGTTGTGATGTTTGCTTTGGTAAACATAATTACCAGACAATTCAAAGGTTTTATTAAAGCTTTCGTGTAGTTCTGCTAGTAAACCAGAGATGTGATAGCAAACAAATAAGGAGTTGCTGTTATCCAAATAGGAAACCTTGTATTACTTTTAAAAAAAAAACAGTAACTTGAGACAATGGGAAGGGAATTCAGTGCCGTCCATTATTAATCACAAGATGTAGCCTTCTCCTGGATCAAACAAAAGAGAGCCAGTTTGATCTCGAGGTTAAGTCATCAGTTTAGAAACCAGGGGATGGGAAGTTCTAGTCCCACCTTATCCATGAAAACTGGTTGGTTGACTTTGAGCCAATCACCAGGAGACTGTGAGATCTAGTCCCGCCTTAGCCATGAAAGCTGGTTGGGTGACTTTGGGCCAATCACTAGGAGATGGTGAGTTCCAGTGTTGCCTTAAGCATGAAAGCCAACTGGTGACCTTGGGTCAGTCACTCTCTCTCAGCCCAGCTCACCTCAGAGGGGTTTTATTGTGGGGAAAACAGGAAGAGGAAGGAGTATTGTGTGTGTTTGCCACCTTGAGTTATTTGCAAAAATCATAAAGGAGGGATACAAATAAATAAAAATAAAAGGCCCATCTAATCCAAGATTGAGCAACTTTTTCAAATTTCAGATAGGGGATTTTTATAGACCATCAAAATGGTGAACATAACTCTCTATAAATAGAATGCACAGACTTTAGAAATGAACCAGGATAGTATCCAAAAGAAATGACTCAAGATGTTCCTTTTTTTGAAGCCATCTAGGTCCCTGCAATATCTTCTATCAGTAGTATTTGTTTAGCAATGGTCTTATTTAGTAACTTTCGCAGTTATGACGGTGATGAAGTAACTTTGTGACCAATTCCTCGCATTTAGAACCTTTGCAGGTCTGTAAAGTGACAAAAACTTGGACTGAGATCATAAGCACAGTCACAGTTTTGCTTGGGGGCTGCTTTGCTCAATGACTAAGTTGCCAGTTCTGACTGCAGTCGCTAATCAAGGACTCACCTCTAGTCAATTTTGAACAGCTCGAACGTTAACACATTTTGCAAGAAAGTCCAGCGACCCTTCAGAAAATTAAAAGAACCTCATAAAAAGTTGTATTTATTTAGGATGGGCTATATATTCACACAGTCACTGGCTAACTGTGAATATGCAAACACATGAATATATGTTCTGGTTTTTGTGAACCTCTGCAGAAGCCTAACCAAACACATCAAAGGTCACCACTTTAAGGTGGCAATAGATTATTTTCGGCATTATACCGAACATGAAAGGAACAGAAGCATTTCCTCAAGCTAACTTGTGTTGCAAAAGTAGGATAGAGAAATAACACGCACCTTTCATTTCGAGCTCACCACTTTCTGTGATTTCTCTGATATCAACCACATTGCCTGCTGCCTGGTAGGAGAAATAAATAAAGTCTATTTTACAAGATGGCCATTTAACGCCTTGTGGGCAACTATTTCCAGCCAATATCAGAAGTCCAGGAGCTCTTCTAAACTGGTTCAGACACACAAATCGAAAGAAACTTCAGGAACTGTTTGTAACATGATACAGGGTGAATTGATTTATGTCAAGCTTGTATATCCCTTGTTCATTCTTTTTAAATGATGCAATTCTGACCCTTAAGGGAAGTGTCTCTTTGGGATGCACACTAACCTTACAGCCTGTCCAAAACATGTCCCCAATTTCTGACCCTTGTACCTAATAAAGAATGCCAGGGAAGAGAACTCCCATCTATATAATTACATTCTCTGAACTACTTTTATAAAATGCCCTTTGGGCACTGTGAAATATATATCTTACACCACTTATTTTCTGCAAATCTTCGGTGAACTCAGCTCTGGATTCAAAATTCTTCATTACTTTCCCCAAATCATCCAGCATTTTTCTTACACCTGAAATGGCAAAAGAGAGGGCAAAATGATGCAACAGTAATTTCACACCATACCGTAATTTAAGTATATTTACAGAAGAAGAAAAAATGAATCCTGTTCCCTTTTTCTTCTGACTCAGAAGTTTCACAAATAAAGTTAACATTTCTCTGATCAGTTTCTATACAATGCTCAGGGATGAGGAAAAGGGTCCCTGTGGGATGAGGAAAAGGGTCCCTGTGTAACTTATTTGGGTTCAGGACTTCTTCTAGTCCTGCCGTTGTCCCAATATCTGAAAAGACAAAAATACATTTTTACTTGAGTTCACTGAATCCCTGGCTGTTTAAAGTGTACAAATCACGACACCAGGTATAAATCAATTCTAGCTTGCAAAAATCATTCCTCTTTGAAGTGTTTAAATGTTGACTAGAACTTATTTAAACTGCTTTCTGATTTGTACATAACAAACCAGAATTCTTCTAAACACTAGTTTAATTGATTGTTTCTCCTGTATGCATGGAAGGACAAGGAAAGTACCTTGTTCTTGGTTGTACATGGCATACTGAACTATAGTTCAAGTTATATGTGAAATAGCTCTGCATGCAAATCCAGTTTCAAATTGGTAAAATGAAGTAACAATTTGTTCCCACCATCAATATAGGCCTTGCAAGTGAATTCTAGATGATTCATGACATCTGAATCTTAAAGCCATTCCACAATTCAGTACATAAAATGTTTATTATTTAGTAAGGAGGACAGAAAAAAATTAAATTACTTAGCCATCGAGTATACTAATAATAGTTCCATAGCATTATGCTTCCTGATGAGATGGATTCCTAGCTTGCCTATTTATATCACTATAAGATGGTTCCAGGCCCTTACTCACAAATATGCTGGAGGAAATATTTGCCTTAAGGATGCTAAGAATATACACCATGATCTGAATTAATTAAACTTG